>JAWQFJ010022189.1:5000-7500 GCA_034096865.1 Theodoxus fluviatilis
GGGACGTAGTCTTCACGCCATCCGTCCGTTATCAGGAGGAGGTAGAAGGTCCCCCCTGCTACTCTGAAAGTCATGAAGGATCACCCTGACCTGTTCAGGTATGTTCTGCGTGGTAAGAGGTCGTGGTGGTCAAAGTGACTACGCAAACCAGTAAAAAGAGATCCACAACAAGGTAACTTCCTCGCAGAACTGAATCAAGTTTCTCTATTTGGCTCCTCCATGGCTGTTAAGTCAGACCTTGACGGGGGTTGATCTGTCCAAGACAGCACGCACTTCTCACTTTACACACGCTCATCATTGCGGAACTGCTAGCTAAGGCCGACCAAGTGGAGCATAGCAGTGAGAGTGTGTGTGTCTAGGACAGAGACATGCCGGCATCCGCCTGGGTGGTGACAACGCATTGGATTAGGACGTGATCAGTGACGCTACAAGCGCGCGGCATCCAAATACCTCATTCTCTGACGTACACGCACGGCCTGGCCCACCGAGTCGTGAAGTTTGAGGGGGCTAGATACGGACTCCTGCAGAAAAATCTGTGTAGTTCACGTGATTCCCTCTGCTTGCTTGGCCGTGACGCAGACCTCGACAGGGCAGGGAGAGAAAGACAAGTTGCCGTACAATGATGCACTACAGCGAAAAGGTTGAGTGTTTTGGGCGGAGAAGAAAGAGCTCGCCCCACATCCATTATCTCCTCGCCAAGATGCAGGCTGGATGGCCCTGCAAGTATGTGATCCGTGTTGTCTTTTTGTTCTGTACTGACAACATATGTATATATATATATATATATATATATATATATATATATATATATATATATATATATATATATATATATATCATCGTAGTGCTCTTTTGCTTAATGAACGAGTATGCGATTTAGCGTTATTCATTTTGAGTTGTTGATGTAGGCGTTCTTATCGTATCCCTCCCCGTTTGCGGTGGGGGTAAGAATAGACCCACCGCGTCTCTATGCGTGATTCATAATAGGCGAATGGCCAAGGAACTTGTTACTTGACTTGCTCCTATTCTAAAGAGCTCTGATGGTCTTCGTGGTCAACAGCTCTACATAGCCTACAGAGGCGGGTATGCCGTAAAGCTTCTTTCATTTATGCATTCATGCATTCTGTCAGTCCGTCCGTCAGTCGGTCGGTTGGTTGGTCGGTTGGTCTGTCGGTCAGTCCGTCCATCCGTCCATCAGTCAGTCCGTCCGTTTGTCAGTCAGTCAGTCAGTCAGCCAGCCAGCCAGCCAGCCAGCCAGTCAGTCAGTCAGTTAGTCAGTCAGTACCACACTGAGTGTCGTGGATGGCA
Source organism: Theodoxus fluviatilis (assembly GCA_034096865.1). Taxonomy (NCBI): domain Eukaryota; kingdom Metazoa; phylum Mollusca; class Gastropoda; order Cycloneritida; family Neritidae; genus Theodoxus; species Theodoxus fluviatilis. The sequence continues at coordinate 6,309 of JAWQFJ010022189.1, forward strand.
GTTGCGGTTGAGTGAACCAGTTGACCTGTGACAGTCCTACACCTACTGTGTTTGTTTTCAGACACTAATACAGTCGCCTTCCCCCTTACGTAATATCTTACTCACTTGTCTAAATATAGCGTTTGACCACTGACGCCTCCCTCTCTGACTGGTCTTTCAAGCTGCATTTACTGGACCTTCTATCCCTCTCGCTCTTGGTCCATTACGTCCGCATGCATTTGATGTATGGATTGGCTGATGTAATGGCCGACTGACTGACTGACAGACATATTGACAGACTCATTGAGTGAGTGAGTGAGTGAGTGAGTGAGTGAGTGAGTGAGTGAGTGAGTGAGTGAGTGAGTGAGTGAGTGAGTGAGTGAGTGAGTGAGTGAGTGAGTGAGTGAGTGAGTGAGTGAGTGAGTGAGTGAGTGAGTGAGTGAGTGAGTGAGTGAGTGAGTGAGTGAGTGAGTGAGTGAGTGAGTGAGTGAGTGAATGAGTGAGTGGGTGGGTGGATGAGTTAGTGAGTGAGTAAGTGAGTGGGTGGGTGGGTGAGTGACTGAGTGAATGAGCGAGTGATTGAGTGACTGATCGAGTGCTCGAATGAGTGAGTGATCGAGTGAATGATCGAGTGAGTGAGTGAGTGAGTGAGTGAGTGAGTGATCGAGTGAGTGAGTGAGTGAGTGAGTGAGTGAGTGAGTGAGTGAGTGAGTGAGTGAGTGAGTGAGTGAGTGAGTGAGTGAGTGAGTGAGTGAGTGAGTGAGTGAGTGAGTGAGTGAGTGAGTGAGTGAGTGAGTGAGTGAGTGAGTGAGTGAGTGAGTGATCGAGTGATCGAGTGAGCGAGTGAGTGAGTGAGTGAGTGAGTGAGTGAGTGAGTGAGTGAGTGAGTGATCGAGTGAGTGAGTGAGTGAGTTAATTTCCTGGGCAATCACTCGACTATTAACTCATCAGACCATTCGCTCGGGTCATGGACCTCTCAACTGGACCAAGTGCTTGTTTAATTGTTCACTTATTACTCATTCGCCCGCTCGTTTGTCTGCTGAATCACCTACTTATTGTCTTGCTTGTTCGTTTTCTCATTCGTTATCACTATCACACACCCAACCCTCCATTCCCCTCTACCTCTCTCTCTCTCTCTCTCTCTCTCTCTCTCTCTCTCTCTCTTGCTCCCTCGCTCGCTCGTTCATTCTCGAACAAATGCATTCACGCCACA
>JAWQFJ010022189.1:12500-15000 GCA_034096865.1 Theodoxus fluviatilis
CATGGTCTTCGGCACACAGTCCCAGATGGCGCTGATGGCTGCAGACTACAGGCGAGCCGTGGAGCATTTCCTGGCTCTGGGACTGAGCAACACAGACCAACAGGTGAGACAACAACAGCAGCAGCTTCGATGACGTGTGAGTGCGCGTGCGTGTACGTGTGAGCGAGCGAGTGAGCGAGTGAGTGAGCAAGTCATTGAGTGAGTTCAAGATGGAAACTGATTTTCATGCAATAGAGAGCCTTGACGACCCAATCCTGTGCTTAGAACTACCCATGCCCCACTAGGGGCTCTAGTCGTACAGTGGTTAAGACGCTCGCCCTGCGGCCAGCTGGTGCAGTGTTCAGTTCTGCACGGATCCTAGAGTGGCATCCTTGGGCAAGGTGCTTCACCTGCATCGCCTCTCCTACCGAAGAGTAACACCGGATACTGGGCGCTGCACAGTGGCGACTGGGGGAGAATTTCCCCACAAAGAACTCTCATGTATCTGAGCAAAAAATCAAATTATCATCGTCGTCATCGTCATCATCATTGTCATCATCATCATCATGATCATGTGCTTTTTTACAGGTGCTGTATGCAATGAACCTGCCTGATGAGCGCAAGCGGCTGTCTCCAAGAGTAGAGCTGCAGACCTACTTCTGGAGAACATGGCCCTGGCAGTCGCGCTGGTTCCACCTGGGGTACAGTTGTTACAGAGAAGTTTTGTAGTGGGCAGACTTCCCTGATACAGGGGATGAAGAAAGGTCTCGGACTAACCTTCTCTACAACAGCCGGTCATGCTATTTACCGAAATGGTGCTAATGGCGCTAACGAGGCTAATGTCTTCGAAATAACTTAGAAATGAGCATATATATCGTTATCACCTTCTTGAATATAATATATTTAAGCTATTCTAATTAAACTAGAACTATATTTGACCAAATAACGTTAGAAACAGCAACATTTTGAAACACAGACATGCAGTCGCCATTAGCCTCGTTAGCGCCATTAGCGCCATTTCGGTAAATAGCATGACCCTACACAGCTGTGGTATAGAGACTTCAGCGGAAGTAGACGGACTTCCTGTATGCAGCTGACCTTAATTGCATTGGATTAGAAATGCATTCTTCAAGAAGTCCTTGCTAAGAAGTAAGAGAACAGACTGACGTCATTATAGAAATGTTCTGCAGTTGTAAAACGTCATCGATGAAACTGTTGCAGGGCAGACATACAATCAGCAGACTTTCTAGATTAGAAAGGCCTTCTAGATGGCGTTCCTTCAAAGAAGTAAGAGAGTTAATTCATTTTCCCGATGACGCAGTCGATACAGAGATGCCGAAGACAGACTTCCTGGACTGTTACAGTGAGAGTGGAGAGACTTCCTCGATGCAGCTGATACAGAGATGCCGAAGACAGACTTTCTGGAATGGACTGTTACAGTGAGAGTGGAGAGACTTCCTCGATGCAGCTGATACAGAGATGCCAAAGACAGACTTTCTGGAATGGACTGTTACAGTGAGAGTGGAAATACTTCCTCGATGCAGCTGATACAGAGATGCCAAAGACAGACTTTCTGGAATGGACTGTTACAGTGAGAGTGGAGAGACTTCCTCGATGCAGCTGATACAGAGATGCCAAAGACAGACTTCCTGGAATGGACTGTTACAGTGAGAGTGGAGAGACTTCCTCGATGCAGCTGATACAGAGATGCCGAAGACAGACTTTCTGGAATGGACTGTTACAGTGAGAGTGGAGAGACTTCCTCGATGCAGCTGATACAGAGATGCCAAAGACAGACTTCTGGAATGGACTGTTACAGTGAGAGTGGAGAGACTTCCTCGATGCAGCTGATACAGAGATGCCAAAGACAGACTTTCTGGAATGGACTGTTACAGTGAGAGTGGAGAGACTTCCTCGATGCAGCTGATACAGAGATGCCAAAGACAGACTTTCTGGAATGGACTGTTACAGTGAGAGTGGAAATACTTCCTCGATGCAGCTGATACAGAGATGCCAAAGACAGACTTTCTGGAATGGACTGTTACAGTGAGAGTGGAGAGACTTCCTCGATGCAGCTGATACAGAGATGCCAAAGACAGACTTCCTGGAATGGACTGTTACAGTGAGAGTGGAAAGACTTCCTCGATGCAGCTGATACAGAGATGCCAAAGACAGACTTTCTGGAATGGACTGTTACAGTGAGAGTGGAGAGACTTCCTCGATGCAGCTGATATAGAGATGCCAAAGACAGACTTTCTGGAATGGACTGTTACAGTGAGAGTGGAAAGACTTCCTCGATGCAGCTGATATAGAGATGCCAAAGACAGACTTCCTGGAATGGACTGTTACAGTGAGAGTGGAGAGACTTCCTCGATGCAGCTGATATAGAGATGCCAAAGACAGACTTCCTGGAATGGACTGTTACAGTGAGAGTGGAGAGACTTCCTCGATGCAGCTGATACAGAGATGCCAAAGACAGACTTTCTGGAATGGACTGTTACAGTGAGAGTGGAAAGACTTC
>JAWQFJ010022189.1:17500-21088 GCA_034096865.1 Theodoxus fluviatilis
CTTCACCTCTCTACGTTCTCTCTGTAACATTTCATCCCATGAAGTCTGTCTTTGGCATATTTATATCAGCTGCATCGAGGAAGTCTCTCCACTCTCACTGTAACAGTCCATTCCAGGAAGTCTGTCTTTGGCATCTCTATATCAGCTGCATCGAGGAAGTCTTTCCACTCTCACTGTAACAGTCCATTCCAGAAAGTCTGTCTTTGGCATCTCTGTATCAGCTGCATCGAGGAAGTCTCTCCACTCTCACTGTAACAGTCCATTCCAGGAAGTCTGTCTTTGGCATCTCTATATCAGCTGCATCGAGGAAGTCTCTCCACTCTCACTGTAACAGTCCATTCCAGGAAGTCTGTCTTTGGCATCTCTGTATCAGCTGCATTGAGGAAGTCTCTCCACTCTCACTGTAACAGTCCATTCCAGGAAGTCTGTCTTTGGCATCTCTATATCAGCTGCATCGAGGAAGTATTTCCACTCTCACTGTAACAGTCCATTCCAGAAAGTCTGTCTTTGGCATCTCTATATCAGCTGCATCGAGGAAGTCTCTCCACTCTCACTGTAACAGTCCATTCCAGAAAGTCTGTCTTTGGCATCTCTGTATCAGCTGCATCGAGGAAGTCTTTCCACTCTCACTGTAACAGTCCATTCCAGGAAGTCTGTCTTTGGCATCTCTGTATCAGCTGCATCGAGGAAGTCTCTCCACTCTCACTGTAACAGTCCATTTCAGAAAGTCTGTCTTTGGCATCTCTGTATCAGCTGCATCGAGGAAGTATTTCCACTCTCACTGTAACAGTCCATTCCAGAAAGTCTGTCTTTGGCATCTCTGTATCAGCTGCATCGAGGAAGTCTCTCCACTCTCACTGTAACAGTCCATTCCAGGAAGTCTGTCTTTGGCATCTCTGTATCAGCTGCATCGAGGAAGTCTCTCCACTCTCACTGTAACAGTCCATTCCAGGAAGTCTGTCTTCGGCATCTCTGTATCAGCTGCATCGAGGAAGTCTCTCCACTCTCACTGTAACAGTCCATTCCAGAAAGTCTGTCTTCGGCATCTCTGTATCAGCTGCATCGAGGAAGTCTTTCCACTCTCACTGTAACAGTCCATTCAGGAAGTCTGTCTTTGGCATCTCTGTATCAGCTGCATCGAGGAAGTCTCTCCACTCTCACTGTAACAGTCCATTTCAGAAAGTCTGTCTTTGGCATCTCTGTATCAGCTGCATCGAGGAAGTATTTCCACTCTCACTGTAACAGTCCATTCCAGAAAGTCTGTCTTTGGCATCTCTGTATCAGCTGCATCGAGGAAGTCTCTCCACTCTCACTGTAACAGTCCATTCCAGAAAGTCTGTCTTCGGCATCTCTGTATCAGCTGCATCGAGGAAGTCTCTCCACTCTCACTGTAACAGTCCAGGAAGTCTGTCTTCGGCATCTCTGTATCGACTGCGTCATCGGGAAAATGAATTAACTCTCTTACTTCTTTGAAGGAACGCCATCTAGAAGGCCTTTCTAATCTAGAAAGTCTGCTGATTGTATGTCTGCCCTGCAACAGTTTCATCGATGACGTTTTACAACTGCAGAACATTTCTATAATGACGTCAGTCTGTTCTCTTACTTCTTAGCAAGGACTTCTTGAAGAATGCATTTCTAATCCAATGCAATTAAGGTCAGCTGCATACAGGAAGTCCGTCTACTTCCGCTGAAGTCTCTATACCACAGCTGTGTAGGGTCATGCTATTTACCGAAATGGCGCTAATGGCGCTAACGAGGCTAATGGCGACCGCATGTCTGTGTTTCAAAATGTTGCTGTTTCTAACGTAATTTGGTCAAATATAGTTCTAGTTTAATTAGAATAGCTTAAATATATTATATTCAAGAAGGTGATAACGATATATATGCTCATTTCTAAGTTATTTCGAAGACATTAGCCTCGTTAGCGCCATTAGCACCATTTCGGTAAATAGCATGACCGGCTGTTGTAGAGAAGGTTAGTCCGAGACCTTTCTTCATCCCCTGTATCAGGGAAGTCTGCCCACTACAAAACTTCTCTGTAACAACTGTACCCCAGGTGGAACCAGCGCGACTGCCAGGGCCATGTTCTCCAGAAGTAGGTCTGCAGCTCTACTCTTGGAGACAGCCGCTTGCGCTCATCAGGCAGGTTCATTGCATACAGCACCTGTAAAAAAGCACATCATGATGATGATAATGATGACGATGATGATGTCGATGATGATGACGATGATAATTTGATTTTTTGCTCAGATATATGAGAGTTCTTTGCGGGGAAATTCTCTCTCAGTCGCCACTGTGCAGCGCCCAGTATCCGGTGTTACTCTTCGGTAGGAGAGGCGATGCAGGTGAAGCACCTTGCCCAAGGATGCCACTCTAGGATCCGTGCAGAACTGAACACTGCACCAGCTGGCCGCAGGGCGAGCGTCTTAACCACTGTACGACTAGAGCCCCTAGTGGGGCATGGGTAGTTCTAAGCACAGGATTGGGAAATGGTCGTCAAGGCTCTCTATTGCATGAAAATCAGTTTCCATCTTGAACTCACTCAATGACTTGCTCACTCACTCGCTCACTCGCTCGCTCACACGTACACGCACGCGCACTCACACGTCATCGAAGCTGCTGCTGTTGTTGTCTCACCTGTTGGTCTGTGTTGCTCAGTCCCAGAGCCAGGAAATGCTCCACGGCTCGCCTGTAGTCTGCAGCCATCAGCGCCATCTGGGACTGTGTGCCGAAGACCATGCCTCCTCCCACCCACACCATGTTGCCCCTGAACACCTCGTCCGCACTCACCGCCATGGAGCTAGGGTACACGATGTTCACGGCCACCTGAAAGCCCAAAGAACGCAGTTGTGGTTACGGCCACGTGGCAATGACGAATAGGGCCTGTAGGTCGGCCTGACCTTTTTTAGAATTCTTAATTAGTGTTTTTTAGAAGAGGGCAGTTAAAACGTAAATAAAAATGTATTTCGCTTTAGAAAAGGAAAAAAAGAAGGGATTTCCAGACTGCTCATAGGACAGGGAAGATGGATCAACATGCAGTTCGTTGTTTACCGTCAATTTCTTTCTTCTTTTTGTTTCTTCTTTCTTTCCTTTCTGTCTGCTTTCTTTCTTTTTCTTTCTTTCTTCCTTTTCTTTCTTTTCTTTCTTTCTTTCTTTCTTTCTGTCTTTTCTTCTTTTTTTTTCTTTCTTTCTTTCTTTCTTTCTTTTTTTTTCTTTTTCTGTTTTTCTTTCTTCTTTCCTTCTTCTTTCCCTTCTTTCCCTTTCTTTCTTCCTTCCTTCCCTTCTCCCCCTTACTTCTCTTTCTCCCTGTTCTTTCTTTCTTCTTTTCCTTTCTTCTCTCTTTTCTATTTCCTTTCTTTTCCTCCTCCCTTCCTTTTCATCCGCTTCTCCTCCTCCCCTCCTCTCTTCCTTTTCGCACTTCGCTTCTCCCCCGGATTCCCCCCCCCCCCCTTCCCCATCTTTCTCCCCCTTACCTTTTTCCTCCTCCTGTTACCCTTCTCCCTCTTTCTTTCCTTCCCACCCAATTCTCCCCTTCCTTCCTCTTTCTTTCTTTTCTTTCTTCTTCCCTTTTCCTTTCTTTCTTTCTTC
>JAWQFJ010022190.1:0-5000 GCA_034096865.1 Theodoxus fluviatilis
GCCTTCGGCGCTCACTTCTGATATGACACAGCGCGTGCAGGCTGAGCGAGCCAGCAGTCCATATATAGAGTGTCCATGATTTTGTATACAAGACCAGCCTACTATGTAGCTTAAGCAGTCCGGAAGAGTCGCAGAGCGGCCTTTTCTCTATCTATTGTTTACTGATTTCACATTTGACTGCCCTTGATCGCTAAGTCTAAATTGTTAATTATAAGAGACTAAATTTGATGTTCTCTCTAAATTAGACCCCTCCTCCTCCAAACCACAATTCAACCCACCCTCTTCCACTAAAGCACCCTCCAACAACCATACACGAGTGAACACGAGTATACAACATCGAGTGAACACGAGTATACAACGTTGGAAGAAGAAGAAGAAAAAAACCCAAAGCACCACAAAAACTCACATCTTATTAAGACTCAGAGACGGTCATGCTATTTACCGAAATGGCGCTAATGGCGCTAATGTCTTACCGAAATGGCGCTAATTGCGCTAATGGCGCTAATGGCGCTAATGTCTTACCGAAATGGCGCTAATGGCGCTAATGTCTTACCGAAATGGCGCTAATGGCGCTAATGTCTTCGAAATGGCTTAGAAATGAGCATATATATCGTTATCCCCTTCTTGAATATGATGTATTTAAGCTACTCTAACTATATTTGACCAAGTTACGTTAGAAACAGCAACACTTTGAAACAGACATGCGGTCGACCGCCATTTCGATCGATTTGCCGAAATGGCGCTAATGGCGCTAATGTCTTCGAAATGGCTGAGAAATGAGTATATATATATCGTTATCCCCTTCTTGAATATGATGTATTTAAGCTATTCTAACTATATTTGACCAAGTTACGTTAGAAACAGCAACATTTTGAAACAGACATGCGGTCGACCGCCATTTCAATCGATTTACCGAAATGGCGCTAATGGCTGGGAGAGGGAGACCTCAGACAAACACGTCTGCTCTCCGCCGTTCTCCTCTTCGGTCTCCCCCTATTCCACCACCTCTTCTCTCTAAAGAGGATAAATATATGTTGTTGTTGTTCGTCCGTCGAGTCGACGAGGACCACTCTAGTCATCCGGGGCAGATGGCTAACGAGGCCGATCATAAATATATACAAACGCATGTCACCCTAAAGCGGAAGAAAACTTCCCACGCTCTCTGAGACTCCCGCTCAGGACAGAGGGATTCCAGAATAAACAAATGACCCCTGTGGCCAGGGGAGTGAGATGGACAGATAGACAGGGATCTCTTGGAGTGGACGCCTCACAACAACACGTCCAGCAAGGATGACAGCAGAGTCAAACTAGCGATGCAGGGTCGCCAGACAGATTCCAGGATAAACGACCGCATGTCTGTTTCAAAATGTTGCTGTTTCTAACGTAATTTGGTCAAATATAGTTTGAATAGCTTAACTACATCATATTCAAGAAGGGGATAACGATATATATATGCTCATTTTTCAGCCATTTCGAAGACATTAGCGTCATTAGCGCCATTTCGGTAAATCGATCGAAATGGCGGTCGACCGCATGTTTGTTTCAAAATGCTGCTGTTTCTAACGTAATTTGCGCAAATATAGTTAGAATAGCTTAAAGTTAAATACATCATATTCAAGAAGGGGATATCGATATATATATGCTCATTTCTAAGCCATTTCGAAGACATTAGCGCCATTAGCGCCATTTCGGTAAGACATTAGCGCCATTAGCGCCATTTCGGTAAGACATTAGCGCCATTAGCGCCATTAGCGCCATTTCGGTAAGACATTAGCGCCATTAGCGCCATTTCGGTAAGACATTAGCGCCATTAGCGCCATTAGCGCCATTAGCGCCATTAGCGCCATTTCGGTAAATCGATCGAAATGGCGGTCGACCGCATGTTTGTTTCAAAATGTTGCTGTTTCTAACGTAATTTGCGCAAATATAGTTAGAATAGCTTAACGTTAAATACATCATATTCAAGAAGGGGATATCGATATATATATATGCTCATTTCTAAGCCATTTCGAAGACATTAGCGCCATTAGCGCCATTTCGGTAAGACATGAGCGCCATTAGCGCCATTAGCGCCATTTCGGTAAGACATTAGCGCCATTAGCGCCATTTCGGTAAGACATTAGCGCCATTAGCGCCATTAGCGCCATTTCGGTAAGACATTAGCGCCATTAGCGCCATTTCGGTAAGACATTAGCGCCATTAGCGCCATTTCGGTAAATAGCATGACCCCTCAGAGAGGCAGGAAAGTTTTCAGCGACACCACAGCCACCCCACACTGGGCAGCGTACTTCTACAACCACAAGTGATAGAGTTTTCGTTACGCCAAAATCTCCTTCACACAGTGCACGACCGACAAACCTTGCACGAGATGAACATTTAAATTAACTCACACGAATTCCACGTCCACTACGCATAATTATGCACGAAAGCCACATGCTACAGCATAACTAATTCAGCTAGCTCAGAACATACGCGCGCGCGCACGAGCCACGACACCCCACACGCACACACACACACAGCCCACGCCACACGCACAATAACCACGCATACCAACACACACACCACACCGCAACACGCATACACACATCCACACACACGCATACACACACACACACACACGCCCCCCCCCCCACACACACGCCCACACCCACACACACGCCCGCACACACACACACGCCTCCCCCCCCACACACACACGCCCACACCCAAACCCACACCACACGCCCCCACCCACACACGCCCACACACACACACACACGCCCACACCCTCACCACACGCCCACACACACACACACACACGCACGCACACACACACACACCACACACACACACGCACACACACACACACGCACACACACAACACACACACACGCACACACACACACACACACACACACACACGCACTCACCACACACACACGCACACGCACACATACACGCACTCACACCACACACACACACACCACACACACACACAGCACACACACACACCCACACACACACGCACACACCCCCACCACCACACACACACACACCACACCACACACACACACACACCCCCACCCCCACACGCCCACACACACACACACACGCTCACACCCACACCACACGCCCACACATGCACGCACACACCACCCACACAAACAGCCCCCCCCCCCCCCCCCCCCCCACGTACACACACACGCCCACACCCACCCACACGCCCACACACACACACACGTCACACACCACACACCACACGCCACACACGCACATACACACACACGCCCCCCCCCCCCCCCCCCCCCCACACACACACACACACGCACACGCACACACACCACGCGCATTTCGCCGCGTTCGCCTTCTTCTTCTTCTCGAACGCCATCACACTTGGATTTTAGAGTCAAGAATAAAATGGGCTGTCTTCTGGAGAGATTCCACCCTGCCGTACAGCTTTTCCTGAATGCTTGCTGGTTCTGGCCAAACGTCCTCTCGCAGCAGCCGGTGGTTTCTGCATTCCTGCAGAATGTGTTCAGCCGTCTGGTCAGCCTCTCCACAGGAGCACTTAGGCTGAAATGGTCGTTGTCAACAACATTCGGGGACAGAGTACTCCGAGTACTCTGTCCCCGGGGACAGAGTACTCGGTCTTTGAAATCTCGTCCTTACAGTCACGTGACATACCGATGACCATGTGATATATCGCGACATGTTCTTCACTCGGCGATAAGTGTTACACTTTTTCTTTCTTTCTCTCTTTCTGAAATCACTAGTCCAAACATTTGTTACAAATCTTGTCCCATTCGAACGTCGACCGCCATTTTGATAGGTAAACTGCCGGTTGTTGGCAGTCTCGTTCTCGTTCAAATGCCGAGATTTCAAAGACCGAGTACTCTGTCCCCGGGGACAGAGTACTCCGAGTACTCTGTCCCCGAATGCACAAGTCTGAATCTCTTGTGCGTGTGGTAGTTGAGTCTATTGTGCCCTGTCCACAGCCTGAAGATGACCACCTGCCGCGTGCGCCTAATTATAGTTGGGTTCTGGATATCGGTCCAGCAAAGTGCACTCTGATGGCAATGTGCAGCAAACAACAGGATGTCTGTAGTGCCGCTCTAACTTTTGAAGTAAGTCACACGCGGCTTTGTGTACAGGATCACAGGGGTACAACCAAAGCTTGACATCACGTCTTGAACAGATGGAAGTCTTCTGCTTCTCCATCTGCTTCCCCCACCCCATCCCCCGCCCTACCCATCCCCACCCCCTCAGCACGCACGCGCACGCGCGCGCGCACACACACACAGACACACACACACACACACACACACACACACACTCACACAACGGGAAAAACGCATTTCGCCCTCCCTGACAGCCCCCCCCCCCCCCCCTCTTTTTTCCCCCCAATTACCCCCGTCTTCCATTCCAGATCTCTTCTCTGTCACCGCTCCCTATGACGGCTGCATCATTCAGTTGCATGTACTTTTTTTCTCTCTGTGTGGTGGTGGTTTTTTTCTCTTTACTTTATTATGGCTGCTATGCGAACTGCGCAGTGTGCGAAAGATTTATTTCGAGCCACTTGTATCAATGTGGGAATATTGACAAAAATTTCACTGTCACGAATTTTGATTCCACCACACTCGTTTTCTCTCTTTCACCGCAAAACTATGCCAGACTATTGCCGTGTTTACACTACAGTACGAGCGTCAACATCGAAATACGCGTTGAAACGTCTAAAAACATCGCGAGAGCTTAGAATCTCTTCTATGCCATCCAAACGAATCGCTACGACACACATCAGCGCCACTTGGTGATTAAAACCCGAAAAATCAATCTCATTTAGCGTTTCCTCCCACTGCTTCGGCACTGCCGTACAATGAGCTCCTCCACTGCCACGCCCCTTTCTCCCTGTAGCTTGCGTGGTGTCACATGCAGGCGGCAAAATGGCTTCCACGCGAAGGCCGACTGACTCCGTTGCGTTGTATTCCGGAAAGCATTTGTGTCTCATGTTTGCCAGACAGTGA
>JAWQFJ010022190.1:7500-12500 GCA_034096865.1 Theodoxus fluviatilis
GACAACAATTAATTTTCTTCCAACCGCATCTTCGGTGTCTGAAAGTTGTCTCCCATCAACCGCTCTGCTGACTTCGGATGTGACAGACAGACTTTACTTCCTGTCTTGCCAGTAAAATTGTTCGAAGTAGTAATTCTAACTTTGGAGGACGGATGGAGTGTCAGTGGATAACAATGTTATTCCTGATAACTGTTGATGCGTTTCCGTGATTCTTGTGGTTTCCTTCGTAGGAATTTCAAGTGTGTGTTGCTTTAGTCTCTGTTTCTCTTTAAGTCGCTAGAAAGTACAATCGATTACAACGATGCAAGGGAGAGAAGCGTGTTACGACTCACTAACGTCCATTATAAGAGTTGTCTACCTTTGACTTTTCATTGCAATTTAGTTCTGTAAGAGAATGGTGCAAACGCTGAGAAACATCAGGTAAAATGTCTGAATATTCGCATGTACGTAGCAACGTCTGCATTACCAATGTGACGAATCGTCATAAAAAGGGGACTGCGCTACACGTGAAATAATTCACTTGTCCCGTAGTCTGGACGACCGTTGGGGCACTACAGATGATCTGGCAACCAGTTCTCTCCATTCCTCTCGCCTCTCGGACTGTCTCAAGGCTTTGCTGAGCCTCATCCCTGTCCATTCTGAGACGTTGTCCTCCCATCTTTTCTTTTGTCTGCCTCTCCTCCTCCCTCCTTTTACTGTGCCTTGTAAGACAGTCTTGGCAAGCCCTGACGATCGTGAGACGTGCCCATACCACTTTAATTTGCGTCTTTTCACAGTGGTCAGTAGTTCTTCATGGGGCCCGATGGCTTGCCTGATTCTGTTTCGGACTTCCTCGTTTGTGATGCGGCCCTTGTAGGAGATGCTGAGGAGTCGTCGAAAGCATCTCATTTCCATGGCCTGTATCCTTCTCTCCAAGTCAGCTGTTAGTGTCCATGACTCACAGGCATACAAAAATATGGACATGACCAGGGCGCGCATCAGTCTGATCTTTGAGCTGAAATAATTCGCAAAACACTAAATCTATCACAGTATCAGCAGTTCCAGACCACTGAGCTATATGACGTTGTATTATATAGCTCATTGTTGCAGACCACTGAGCTATATGACGTTGTATTATATAGCTCATTGTTGCAGACCACTGAGCTATATGACGTTGTATTATATAGCTCATTGTTCCAGACCACTGAGCTATATGACGTTGTATTATATAGCTCATTGTTCCAGACCACTGAGCTATATGACGTTGTATTATATAGCTCATTGTTCCAGACCACTGAGCTATATGACGTTGTATTATATAGCTCATTGTTCCAGACTCACGGGGAATGCCAACCCAAGCGAACAACAGAAAGAAGGTCTGGTAACAGATTGATGACCGGGTGTGTAGGTGCATAGACAAACGAATCATCACGGAGACATTACTAATAAAGGACGTTGTGATTGAATGGTCTAACAAGTGAATGAATGAGTAACCGTAGAAACGAAGAACAATTTAAATGAACGAATGGATGGATGGATAGAAGGATGATAGATTGATATGGGGTGGATGGATATTCGACTAATCAACAAAATATTTTTGTGCAAGAGTGTTCACATACCTTGCGGCAAGCCAAGTCTGTTTTTAAGTTTGAACAGTCTGTTTGACTGACACTTCTGCAAAACTCAAGTCTGTTTTTAAGTTTGAACAGTCTGTTTGACTGCCACTTCTCCAAAGCTCAAGTCTGTTTTTAAGTTTGAACAGTCTGTTTGACTGCCAATTCTCCAAGCTCAAGTCTGTTTTTAAGTTTGAACAGTCGGTTTGACTGCCACTTCTCCAAAGCTCAAGTCTGTTTTTAAGTTTGAACAATCTGTTTGACTGCCACTTCTCCAAAGCTCAAGTCTGTTTTTAAGTTTGAACAATCTGTTTGACTGCCACTTCTCCAAAGCTCAAGTCTGTTTTTAAGTTTGAACAATCGGTTTGACTGCCACTTCTCCAAAGCTCAAGTCTGTTTTCAAGTTTGAACAATCTGTTTGACTGCCACTTCTCCAAAGCTCAAGTCTGTTTTTAAGTTTGAACAGTCTGTTTGACTGCCACTTCTCCAAAGCTCAAGTCTGTTTTTAAGTTTGAACAATCTGTTTGACTGCCACTTCTCCAAAGCTCAAGTCTGTTTTTAAGTTTGAACAATCGGTTTGACTGCCACTTCTCCAAAGCTCAAGTCTGTTTTTAAGTTTGAACAGTCTGTGTGACTGCCACTTCTCCAAAGCTCAAGTCTGTTTTTAAGTTTGAACAATCTGCACTGCCACATCTCCAAAGCTCAAGTCTGTTTTTAAGTTTGAACAATCGGTTTGACTGCCACTTCTCCAAAGCTCAAGTCTGTTTTTAAGTTTGAACAGTCTGTGTGACTGCCACTTCTCCAAAGCTCAAGTCTGTTTTTAAGTTTGAACAGTCTGTGTGACTGCCACTTCTCCAAAGCTCAAGTCTGTTTTTAAGTTTGAACAATCGGTTTGACTGCAACTTCTCCGAAGCTCAAGTCTGTTAAGGTCTGTTTTAACTGAGCAACGCTTACCCCTACTTCGCCTTAAGCCAGTTCTTAACTGGTGTTTGCCAAGTCATGGCAAATACTGGCCAAGTATTCGGTCAATATTTTGCGGGTCTTGGGATATATTCGCTGAACATTTGGTCAAGTGTTCCGTTCTTAATTGGTTTTCGCCAAGACTTGGAAAATATTTGCCAAGACTTGGGATATTGGCTCGACAGGTAATGCCAATAGCTTTTGGCACGATATATTCGAGAAATCCTCTCCGAGTACAATGGTGGAAAAAATCTGTCGCATCGTTTACATTTACAGCCATTGCACGCTTTCGGTATGGGCATGGTGCTGATCGATGCCATATTGCAAATGTCTTTTGTTCGCGAGATCTTGGCTTGGTTTCGTCAAGCTATTAAGAAGCTCAAGATTTGCCAAGACTTGGCGCAATAGTTGCCTAATTTTCGCCGAATGTTTGCTAATAAGTAATTTGCCAAATCTCGGTGAATATTAGCCAAGATTTCTTTGTCAATTAAGAACAGGCTTTAGCAGCCAATCAGAACACATAACTAGACGGAAGCTGCGTCCTACTTAGTTAGATAAGATTACTACTACGTCGAAGAGGACGGAAGCGTTACTCAATGATAACGCCTATAACGATATCCTGACAGACGCTTGAGGAGGCGACGTAAGAAGACATATATGAAAGTTCATAATGTGTGTTTTGTAAAACAAAACCAGAAAAAAGGGTGGGGGGTGGGGGGGAGACAAAGAAGAGTAACATATGAACTACTGGAGAGTTTGCATGTCTGAAAAACGAATTTTATGGGCCACAGATATTTTCTTACAAAGTGAACATTGTATGGTACAATAGTAATATAATGAAGAAGAAGCAGGGGCATTAATGAACATGCAAGTGGAAGAAGAGACAAGGTGGTGGATAAATATATGAGTGGACATTAATTCTGCAGATATATAGCGAGCAGAAAATAAGGAGGCCGCTTATAGCTTTTCCCTGAACCTCTAGGGCAAGTTTTTGGTTGCTGTCTGTCTTTGCAATGTGTTTTCCTTCAAAGGAAAGGCTGCTAAGGAAGAATGCAATTTTCACTTCCTTTCTTGCCGTACATATGTGTATCACGAACAGAGTTAAGACTCGAGACATATGTCATGGCCAAGAGAAGCACGTATGCTTTTTTTCAATTTAATAAGTGCAATTAACCATATTTTACATCACACATTCCCTGTATCTCCCCAAGGTCCCGGAAAAGTCACGTCATAGCTTGCGTGGCGCCTGACTGCGGGTAAAGGCAGAGCCCGGATGTCGGATGGAAATGACGTCGGATCACGTGACCCGATTCTATCGGAATTAAGGATTCGACTTCGGCTCCAGCCTGCAGGTAGAAAAAAAGCATCAGTTGTGGAATATGACCTAACTTCTACAAGTGACATGCTAGGGGCATACCATGTCAGCAGTCACTACTGTACCTCTGAAACTGTTAACACTTTTGTACTCAAACACATTCTTTGACGATATTTAGGTGCAGACTTGATTTTCCAACAGCTATAAGTATCATAGAAAATATGCAGCGCATGTGAAATGCTCATGCACATGTACATGCACGTTCTACACAAACGCATATGTACACACACACACACACACACACACACACACACACACGCGCGCGCGCACACACACACAGATATATGTCACGCACTGGGGTTTTGTTTTTATGTGCCAAATAAACTAAACTGCAAACAGATGTAAATGTATTCACCCCTTTTCAGAATGTAGCGTGTTCTTTCTCTGTTTACTATAAAATCCTATTTTACACACTCACATCATTCAGCTGCAATCAGACAAAGAAAAATAAACAGTTGTTAACAATGTAATTATTTAATTATACAAAACATGAATTGTTGTAGTTCAATTAATCTCTGGCGATTTCAATCGCACTACCAAAACAGACAAATCTCTGGCGATTTCAATCGCACTACCAAAACAGACAAATCTCTGGCGATTTCAATCGCACTACCAAAACAGACAAATCTCTCTCCAAGTTCAGAACAATATAATAATAATAAAATGAAACGTATTCACCTTGGTGGTGAGATCCTGCCGAGGATCTTCAGCTGTATCAATGTTCGTGTTGACACTCAACGTTTCATTGTCCCTCTTAAAAATCCACTCCATCGTCAGTCTTTCTCCTTCTCCTCCTCCCGATGTAGTCGTCGTTCTCTGATGAGCTGAAGGTGCTGCCATCGTCCTTCTCCTCTTCTCCCTCTTCTTCTTCTTCTGCAATCTTCTTCTTCTTCAATCGTCTTCTTCATCTTGCAGTGGGTGTGCTGTCGTCTCCAATACGTCCGTCGCTTTCCGCGGTGATGGTGTAAAGGAGGAGGACACTAAAGCCTCTGGCGACAGGTCCAGCACTTCAATCTTCTTCTTCATGCTGTCAGCTTCTTCTGCCATCCTCTTCTTCTTCATCTTTCTCTGCC
>JAWQFJ010022190.1:15000-19122 GCA_034096865.1 Theodoxus fluviatilis
TTGTTCTTTGAGCAGCGATGAGTAGGAAGTGTGTTGCACTGAGACAAACTAGCTGGAGTGATTCATTGTTGTAGACTGCTTCTTCAGATCAACCCAGCCAAATTAGACACGATCCCATTAGAAGTCTATTGCTTCATCGCTTGTGATATGAAGTGTAAATTTAGCTCCACCATTCCATTTCAGTATTACATGGAAAGTGCTCTATTTGACTGGCACCCCCCTGTGGGTTGGGGGGAAGAAAGGACCCACCACGCCTCCATACCCGAGTCATAGAGGGTGAATTGCCAGGGAAATCAGCACTTAGCTTGCTTTCACTCTAACCAGCTCCCGTGGTTTTCGTGGTCAATGGCCTTGCATGGAATACTAAGGTTGATAGATTTGTCAAGTTCCATTTATCCATCCATCCATCCGTCCGTCCATCCATCCATCCATCCATCCATCCATCCATCCATCCATCCATCCATCCATCCATCCATCCATCCATCCATCCATCCATCCATCCATCCATCCATTCATCCATCCATCCATCCATCCATTCATTCATTCATTCATTCATTCATTCATTCATTCATTCATTCATTCATTCATTCATTCATAGTATTTGACTGGCGCTCTCTCTCACTCCGCATCCAGTGCCGACTGGTACTGGAGACTGCGTGATTCTAACGCGTTTTGTCAGTGTGCTGCCTGTGTGACGTCTGTGTTTCATTGAGACAGGATGGTCTATGAAGAATGAAACGTCCTCCTAAATACATCAACCATTTCCTTTTGGTCTGCAATGGGAGCTCACAGAGAAGGAAAAGAAAAATGAAAGATGCAGAAGAGGAACTTACTTTTCATAGTGATGTCTCCCTCTTTTTGACGTGCAGCTAATGACGTCAGCTCCTCCTAGCTAAAAATTGAGAGGGCGAAAGAATTAATCAGAAGAGCGTCAATTTATTCATTAAGCGTTCTACTGATGCAATGTGATTAGCCATGTGTTCTGACTGCATACCTTATAATCGTCTACAACATAACCAAGGGTGGTGAGGAAACAGAAAAGTTCTGTTTGTTGTCACTTTCAGACATGTGGGTTGGTTGTAATAGAAACACCGAGACTCCAAACCAGATTTGTAAAAAGGGAAATGGACATTTCATTCACTCTCACTTTGACCAGCTCTCGTGATTGTCATGGTCATTGACTTTAATTAGTCTACTAATGGCTGATAAACAGTAAAAACTCCATTCATCATCATCATCATCATCATCATCATCATCATCATCATCATCATCATCATCATCATCATCTTCTTCTTCTTCTTCTTCTTCTTCATCATCATCATCACCATCATCATCATCATCATCATCATCATCATCATCATCATCATCATCATCATCATCATCATCATCATCATCATCATCATCATCATCATCATCATCATCATCATCATCATCATCACCATCATCATCATCATCATCATCATCATCATCATCATCATCATCATCATCATTGTCGTCGTCGTTGTTTATCACTGTCGTCTTCGTCGTCGTCATCATCATCATCATAATCATTATCATCATCATCATCATCATCATCATCATCATCATCATCATCATCATCATCATCATCATCATCATCATCATTGTCGTCGTCATCGCAGTCATTGTCGTCGTCTTCGTCGTCGCTATCATCGTCGTCATCGTCATCAGCATCATCAAAACCTGACTCAAGACCACCGGCGATGGCGTTCTGTCACTCGCAAGGCGTTGGCCTCGTGAAAGAAGGAAGGAAGGAAGGAAGAAAGGAAGGAAAGAAGGAAGGAAGAAAGAGGGAAGATTCACGGCTATCAGCCTTTGTAGGTATATATGTTACAGTCAAATCGGGAAATCAGGCATTCTCCGAGAATGCCTGAAAGTTTAGGCAATCACGGTAAATCCCTGGTTTGATCAGGCAATACTGGTAATGACTGAAATTTTTCAGGCATTATCAGGAAATGACTAAAAACTACTTGTACAAATTTCCCGTTTTGCCTGACTGTTAGGCAAAACGGGTTGTTCTGACCTTGTCTGATTTTAAATAGCCTGCCTTGCATGAATTTATAGTGAGTTTTTTTCCCCGGAGTTCGGAGTGATTAGAGTTTGTTTTTACATAGCCGGCCTTAATTTATTGTGAGTTTCTCTTATGTGAGTCTCTCTCATTGTCTCTTTAATTTTTTCCCCTTTTCACTGAGTTAGGAGTGATTGGAGTTCACTTTCAGTATAATGCTTGTTCCATTGTGACGTTGCTCTCAATGTTGAGGGTAGCAATGGAGGAAACAGAATCGGTGGAAGTCCGATTTAATCGGTTACTCTTTCAAACGTACGCCAAAAATGATAAACACTTGATGCCAAAGTCAAATTATTTTCAAATACTTGAAGAGATGATGGTAAACGGAAGTCTCTAATAAAAAATCTCGTATTGTTTGACTAGGTCTGAACCCCAGGGTAACACTGCCAACATCCACCTTGGAAATGCAAACCTCAGTACTGAGGAGTTGGTGACTGATGACAGTGTGGCTTTGCTTGACATACAATATAAACAAATTCACCACCACAGTAAAGCTAGCAGGGTATGTCAGCTCCAGCAAGCAGAAAGAATGGTGAAGCGGAGTCGCTTGGATCTCGGTCATAGACAGAGAGGTGATAACGTCGCTATACCCATTCCCCTGGTGGATAGAGGCCGTGGAGACCCGCGGAATATCCTGGGGGTGATTCTTGACAGGAGTGAAAATGACAACTACACACTGGTGACCAAGCATGGGATTTTAAAAGGAGCCTACACCAGAAACGAGTTCGAACTGTGTCCACAAAAACTGTTGTCTTTGAGTGAAATGAACTGTGTTAAGCACGTAAGTCTTCGAGAGGCAGTCATCCTGGGCTCCCAAAGCGGAGGACAAGGATACGTCAAGTGCAGCTGTTCGGGTGCAAAGAAATGCCAAAACAATCGGTGCAAATGCTTCAAAGCAAAACTGAAGTGCAACAGTCGGTGTCACCAATCCTTGACTTGTGGAAACAAATGAACTGTTGACAGAAAGTTCTGTTTTAATGTACATTTGAGTTGTTAGAATTAAACATTAAACTGATTTCATCATTATGTTCTTTAATTGAATGCCTTCAAATTGAGAGAGCGAGAGAGAGAGAGAGAGAGTGAGAGAGAGAGAGAGAGAAGAGAGTGAGAGAGAGAGAGAGAGAGAGAGAGAGAGAGAGAGAGAGAGAGAGAGAGAGAGAGAGAGTACAAAAGAGGCGTGAAACCAATTACGACCCCAGCCATTCAAAGTTTTACAGTAGGCTTATGTGCTGAAATGCTTTGACTCTCACCAGAAACACAGATTGTGAGCAGTAGGCATTCTCCGATAATGCCTGACAGCCTATTTTAGTCAATCACCGATAATGCCTGAACATTTTCAGTCATTACCGGAATTGCCTGATCAAACCAGGTATTTACCGTGAATGCCTAAACTTTCAGGCATTCTCGGAGAATGCCTGATTTCCCGATTTGACTGTAACATATATATGGCCATTGACCACGAAATCACTCGAACTAGTTGCAGTAAGAGCAAGTCAAGTTACGATTGCCCTTGTTATGCGTCTTTTACGAGAGATGGGTGGGTGGGTGGATGGGTGGGTGGGTGGGTGGGTTGATGGATGGACGGATGGATGGATGGGTGGGTGGATGGATGGACAGATAGATGGACGGATTAATGGATGGATGGACGGATGGATGGGTGGATGGATGGATGAGCATATGGATGGATGGGTGGGTGGGTGGATGATGGACGGATTGATGGACGGATGGATGGATGGATGGGTGGGTGGGTGGGTGGATGGATGGATGGACGGATGGATGGTCGGATGGATGGATGGACGGATGGATGGATGGATGAATGGACGGACGGACGGACGGACGGATGGATGGACGGACGGATGGACGGACGGACAGACGGATGGATGAATGGATGGATGGATGGAGTGAGTTTTATGGCCCATCAGCCTTTATAAGCTATGGAAGTCCATTGATAACGAAACCACCAAAAATAGTAAGAGTATGAGCACGCCAAGTCACGATGTCCCTAATTAGAGTATGAGCAATTCAAGTCACGATCC
>JAWQFJ010022191.1:0-10213 GCA_034096865.1 Theodoxus fluviatilis
TCTGGCCCCAAGCCAAGACTGGAAAACTTGTGTGATGAAATCATAATGACTGGAAAGACTTAAACTGTAAATGTGCGAGCCAGAGAAAGACTGGACTGTTTTTTATTCACTAGCAAACTCATGTTCCTCACATGGAGCCACGTTTCAACACTGAAAATATTTGATAATTCGTTCTCCGCTGACTCATGAGTCATGTGTCACCTCGCTGCCATCTCCGCTGGACAATTGAAGTAGATTACGATTTTTGACTCACATGCGAAGCAAAAGTGAGTCTATGTACTCACCCGTGTCGTCCGTCCGTCCGTCCGGGCGTAAAAAACTTAAACGTTGGATTTTTCTCGGAGACTATTAAGTCTATCAACACCCAATTTGGCATGATGGTGTATGATGACAAGGCGTCAAAAAACATACATAGTGACTTGACCTTGCTTCAAGGTCAAGGTCGCAGGAGCCATACATGTTGTCTAAAAAACAGCCATTTTTCACATTTTCTCAATTTTCTCTGAAGTTTTTGAGATTGGATACCTCACCTATACATGGTATATAGGGCAAAGTAAGCCCTATTTTTTGTTACCAGTTTGGTTGACCTTGCTTCAAGGTCAAGGTCACAGGAGCTCTTCAAAGTTGGATTGTATACATATTTTGAAGTGACCTTGACCATGAACTATGGAAGATAACTGTTTCAAACTTAATAATGATGTGGGGCACATGTTATACTTTCATCATGAGACACATTTGGTCACATATCATCAAGGTCAAGGTCACTTTGACCCTAATGAAATGTGACCAAAATGGGGTAGTGAACCACTAAAAGTGACCATATCTCATGGTAGAAAGTGCCAATAAGCACCATTGTGCTTCCTATGTCTTGAATTAACAGCTTTGTGTTGCATGACCTTGAATGACCTTGACCTTGGGTCAAGGCCACATGTATTTTGGTAGGAAAAATGTGTAAAGCATTCCTTAGTTTAGTGTATGATGTCATTGCTAGGTGTAGTTGATTGGCCTTGACCTTGAAGGTCACCTGAAGGTCAAGGTCATGTAAAGGTCAAGGTCAAGCATGTGAGTCGTATGGGCTTTGCCCTTCTTGTTTTTCTTTATTGTGTGCACGCTGTGTGGTTGACAGTGAGAAATCCTGCATTAATTTCGAATTGGAAAAAAAATCGTTTAGACCTCTTACCCATTGAAAACAGTATTCGAAACCGACCGAAGTCTCTTTGTTACAACATTGGTCAGCGCGGATCAGCATTCTATCTCAAAGGGACATAACTCTAAATTCAGACCTCGCTTCGCGTAAAGGAAAATCGCTTGTGTGCGCGGTCTTAGTGTATATATAGGGTCTTTGCTTATACATCGTTGTTTCTGTCGTGCGAACTATATATTTATCAGATCAGCCATTCTACTGGATCAATGAGACTAGATGCATGATCGAATCACCGTGTTTATTTACATCATTCAGACATTTTCTCCTGTGGTGAGCGGACGATTGAACATTCCTCTGCACACCATGAAAAGCTCCAGGCAATATATTTGTATAAACTCAGTTTGTAAGCACATACTGTTTCCTAACAACATGTGCTTGCAGTGCAATTCCCGAAATTTGCTGGTCATTAAGCCCCAAAGGACAATACTCAATAGTGACCACTTCTGTTAAATTTCTAAACATAATTTCTGTTGTAGTTATTTTGTTTCTAAAATGAGTTTCAACCAATCGAGAAAGACGTTTGGTTTTGACCCAGTCGGAAATTAATTAGTCACAGTATGAGTTTTTTAACACCTCTCTTGTGCTGTCATGTTGACCTGAGTCACTTTTAATTTTGATGTGCACTTCATCAGTTCATGATCAACAACTGATCACAAGAACTGCATCAGTGCTTTTCTAAACCACAAAGGCAAATGCTCGTGCATTAATTTTGTTATGTTTCATGTTATATTTCATGTAAAGGTAAAGGTGCTCTTTTTATATTGCAACTTTCCACCCATTGATGGATGCTCAAAACGCACACTTACACCCAGTGTTCAACAAGCTACTCAAGTTCTCACTTCAACACCATCTCAACTCCCAGGGGAGCATGCAAACAGGCTGTAAATAAACATGGCAAAATCAACTCTCAGTTTTCCCATTCCAGCCCTCACAAGTACTCATTTCACTCCTGGGCGGAGAGAAGCAATGCCAATAAACACCTTGCTCAAGGATGCAACTCAGTGATCTACACAACTTTGAACCCTGCACCCTCAAACCGCGAGCGCCTAGCGGGTCAAGTGTGCAAACCGCTCCACCACTGCTTTGGGAAAAACATTTCTGCAAAGAATTGAAGAGGAATGTGGATTTTATGGTGTTGATCTTTGTTTCTCCATTAAAAAATTCATTGAAGTTTGTTCATAATGATAAGTTTGATTAAATTTCAGCACTGAGAGCTAAAAGTTACAGACCAGTGTCTGGAATCAGAAAAGGGAAAGCCCATGAGAGCCAATCAATATGTGGTGGGGCTTTATGCCCCGCACCTTTATGCCCCGCACATTTATATAGCGCCTTACCATGAGTTAAGACATGCTCAAGGCGCATACATAAACAACCATTACAATATACAATAACAGTCAATCACATCAAAGGTAACTTAATAAACTTAATAACATAGGGGTCAGACATTCACTTCAGGCATTCGACAAACTGATGTGCAGCATTTCAAATGAAAATAGTTAAAGTCAGCAAGACAAAACAGAACTAATGAAACACACATACAAGTCTATTCTAAATTAGGATGTCTTTCTTTTTTTCTGTCGAGTTTATTTATAATGAAAATGTCACTAATATGAATTCATGCCTATTGCCCTTCAATTTTCTATATCAGATTCTGTGGCATTTTGTCAAGATAACAACGCTTTCTGCCATGAGTATACAAAAATCCCATGCAGCTTATTGGATTACCCTATATTGTCAAAAAGTGAAGGAAGGGTGGTTTTGCTATATATAGTGGGTTTGGTTTATTGTTATCAAGAAACCACAAGACTTTAAAACTTGAGGCAATTAGCCCTAATCTGTGAACTTTAATTAAAAGTTTTATAATTTGAAACAAATTCAATTTTTGGGGGGACAAATGTGTGATGGAATCATAAGTTAGTCTGGTTTCTACACTCATTCACTGATTCAGACATCATTTCAAATACTACATAAGACTAGAGTTGGTGAATGATCCCCTCATAGGTAGGAACTACTTACTGTTGGGATTAAATATTACTCCAATAACACATTGGCCTTGAGCTGTCAGAGACTACCAATTGGGCATCGGGGCTGCATCATGTCATTTTGGACCTTGCTTTTGTGCAATGGCAGAAGAAATTACATAAGAATGAGAAACATGGACTTTTTTTCTCCTCCTGTGTGATTCTAAGCATTTATAAGTTAGTTCCTTTGTTTTTATATGAGAAGAAAACTTACCCAAAGAAGTCTTTTAGGCTGGGGCCTGTTGTCCCAACTTCCTGGGCCGAGCATGAAAATCCACCATAAGAAGTTATATTTATGTTAAATTATTTTGTTCTGTGGTTACCATAAAAAGTTAGTATGTTTGAATGGATATCAATAATGTCCTCAATTTCTTTACTCTGTTTAACTTGATGTATCTTTTTATAAAACAATGATTTTATAAAAGAAAAAAGGGGGGTGCTTAATGCCCTACTTTCCCCTGATCTTGATCAGTATTATCATTTATCTGGAAATTCAACTTGTACCCTTTGCTACTTTTTTTAAATAGCAAAAAGACCTTTGTCGCTACTGTAAATTATAAAGGTAATATCAGTTTGTAAGTTTAAAAAATGATAAAAGAAAAAAAAGGAAGGGTTCAGTTATGGTGTGAACATCACTGCTAAAGAAAAGGATTTCTGCTTTTAAAATTTGAAGCGCTTTTGGAGAAGGGATGTATTCAACAAAGATATCCTTTTATCACATTCAAGGGAAGTAATAAAGATGATAATTTTTTTGTCCTTTGATGAAATTTTCTTGGGGGAATTTCACCCCCGGTCACCGTTGTGTAGGAGAGGCAATGTGGGTGAAGCACCTTGCCCAAGGATGCAACTCTAGGATCTGTGCAGCTTCGAACAATGCACCCGTCAGCCGCAATCGACTGCAGGTCAAATGCTCTGTCTGCTTGGCTTCAGAGCCCAACCATGGAACCTTGTCTCATCACTCTTGTAGTGAGTCAATACTACTCATAGTTCTTTCACAGTGCCCTGCAGGACACCAAAGAACTTGAGACAATAAGAAGCGCCACTCCGCGATTTTACGCAGGACGAGATTTAGCCGGCGGTTTGCGTGAGTTGCGTCTTTTGTTTTTGGTTGGCAGGCGAAATCAATTATGCTCTAGCTACCGATTTTATGAGCCAGTGAGTCTCTCAAACTGACAATAAACTGATGGTGACTGCTCTAGTGTTAAAACTGCCAAGAAAGGCGCAACACAGGCCACACTGTCTACTCATGATTGATCCAACCAAACTAAAGGGAAGTAAGCAAAAATTACTTGTGAGTGACTGTGACGTAGAAAAATACCTGTGACGTAAGCAAAATCTCGTCCTGCTTTTTTTACTATACAAGATACTATGCTGGCGCTTCTTATTGTCTCAAGTTCTTTGAGGACACTAAGTACATACATGATTTTATTCTGTCAGACCATCCTGGAAGGCCTGGGAGCAAGACTGGAGGCAGTGCAAGTGCCCCTGGAGAAGCAGCTGCTGTCCTCCCTGTGGCTTCTGGCAACGCAAGATTCTTATCGCTGTGCTGGCCAGAAATTTGGGATATCAACGGGGACCCTGCATTGGTTCTTTCTGCGGATCTGCAAAGCACTGACTCGGATGGCTGGTGATTACATCCGATTCCCGCAGCCTCACGACTTCAAGAAAACTGCAGATTCATTTTTGAAACTGGCAGGATTTCCTGGAGTGGTAGGGTGCGTCGATGGAAGCTACATCCCCATCAGGAGTCCCACAAAGGGCAGGACCTCTTACGTTTGCAGGAAAGGATTTCCTGCACTTCACCTGCAAGCCTGCTGCCTGGCTGACCTCCAGTTCAGCAGTGTTACTGTGGGAAACCCTGGAAGCATCCATGATGCCAAAGCTTACACCACCAGTGGACTTCACGCCAGTTTACTGGAACATCCCCTCCCCTCTGAGTACCAGCTTCTCGGTGACTTATCCTATCCTCTGCAGATGGGACTGTTGACTCCATACAGAGACAATGGTCATCTGACAGCAGCACAAATCAACTTTAACACCAAGCACTCCGGCACGAGGGTGGTCATTGACAAGGCGTTTGGAAGGCTGAAAGGCACGTTCAGGCGCCTGACTTACCTAGACATGACACTCATCCAGGAAATGTCTGATGTTGTCATTGCTGCTTGTGTGCTACACAACATCATTCTGCAGAAGCAGGGAGACCAGGGTGAAATAGTCAGTGACTACCCTTCAGATGTCTGCAGTGATGAAGTAGACAATGATGAAGATGCAACGGACACTGACGACTCTGCTGAGGCCAAACGCTCACGCCTGGCTACAGCATTGTTGTCATAGAGGGACATCTTGTCAATGATTGTTCCCCCTGTGGGTTGGGTGGCAGAATAGACCTACTGCATCTCCCTACTCAATTCGTAAGAGGCGAGCAAATTGGGACATCGTGACTTGATTTGCAATTATTCAAAACTATTCTAGTGATTTTTGTGCTTAATGGCCTTTCATAGTCTACAAAGGCAGAGATAGGCCATAAAACTCCATCCATCCATCCGTCCATCCATCCATCCGTCCATCCATCCGTCCGTCCGTCTGTCCATCCATCCATCCATCCATCCATCCATCCATCCATCCATCCATCCATCCATCCATCCATCCATCCATCCATCCATCCATCCATCCATCCATCCGTCCGTCCATCCATCCATCCATCCATCCATCCATCCATCCATCCATCCATCCATCCATCCATCTATCTATGAATGATATGGAAATATATACTGTGAGGCTAGTGGCATGCCATGGTCTCTAAAAGAGTGTGTTCATACCATTTATGGAAATGTGTATTGAAATAGAAATGATGATGTAGGTAGAATAATTTCACTTTAGTGTAATGTGTATGTAATGCCCACTACACATCCTGTGTCTAACTAGGCAAAAAACTACATATTTTCACACTAGAAGAACAGATGAGTTACCCCTTAGTCAATAAAACACTTTATTACTTTAAATTCATACCCCCAAAAATGAGACTACAATGTTGAGGAAATTTCTTATGAACTAAGAGACTAGCAAACATGACTCAGATGCTGTGATGGTTGGGAATAGGGGATTCTTACCTGTAACAAAACTCTGCATTTGAATCAAAATGCAGACAACATTTCTATTCGTCCACACCTGAGGAAACTCATTTAAAACAAATTGGCATGAGTATTGTAACAATGCAAAACCAGAGGAATGCACTATTAATTATGCAGTTCACAAATTACATAATGACTTAGAGACTAGAAGTAGTGGTATGCTGGACACAGATGTTGACATAACTAGCCTACAGTTGACATAATTATTTTATGAATTTTGCCAAGAACAAATTTAATGCATTACTTGAGAGACTAGCAAAATTCACTCAAACGTTGATATGGTTTGGTACAGTGGAAACTTATTACATTATATGACAAAACATGAATTCTAATCAAGATTAACTAATTCTCTGTGTGTGTGTGTGTGTGTGTGTGTGTGAGTGTGTGTGTGTGTGTGTGTGCGCGTGTGTGTGTGTGTGTGTGTGTGCGTGTGTGTGTGTGTGTGCGTGTGTGTGAGTGTGTGTGTGTGTGTGTGTGTGTGTGTGGATGTGTATGAATGTACACATCTAAGGTGAACGTCTATAATGCACCTTCCCCTCTGCGTGATTGTGTGAGTGTTGGTTCATCGTCTATGATGTGGCAAAACAAAAAAATCTTCCTAACAGAGGCTTCCTCAACCATCCGTCATGTGTTCTACATACATTTCAAGTCATCCACAGCAGTGCAAATTCAATTGAAATAGAGCTTGGTATGTGCATATTGTAGCTGTGCTACTCTTTTTTTTTGTATTGCACCTTTTCCACCCATTGATGGATGCTCAGACCGCACACACTTGACCCCTGGTCATCGAGCTACCACTTTTTACCACTCCATCACCATCTCAACTCCCTGGGGAGCACGCAACCAGGCTGCGGATGAACGCACCAAAGTTATATTTCAAAAATTAATTTTCTACTCAGCCCTCACAGGAACCCGTTTTACTCCTGGGTGGGGAGAAGCAATGTGAGTAAAGCACCTTGCTCAAGGATGCAACTGTAAAATCTGCACAGCTTCAAATGCAGCACCCACCAGCTGCAAGTGACTGCAGGTCAAGGTCACTGACCACTCGGCCACAGAGCCCCACATGCACACTGACCACTCGGCCACGGAGCCCCACATGCACACTGACCACTCGGCCACGGAGCCCCACATGCACACTGACCACTCGGCCACGGAGCCCCACATGCAAAATAAAGGCTTGCAGTACCCAAACCTGTACAACAACAACAACAACAACAACAACAACAACAACAAAACAGTTTATTGTGCAGGCATTTATCCCAATACAGCTGAATACAATACATTACCTAACCTAAATGAATAAACTGGAGAAGTAACTAAAGTGAGAGCACATTTCATCTCATGAAAAAAGCAGGCTCCCCTTCAGAGGCATAGCACACATAACAAATTATCAGGCATGAAAAGAAATATTACAGCAGACTCGGTAGATTCCGCTCTTCTTCTAAAAGTGTAGCACAGTTAAGTGCTCATGACGCATATAATTCTTGGCTCTGCAGAAAACAACTGTACAAGTGGTTCATCCCAAATCCATACAACATCTAAGATGCATGACTGCAATGTTTACAGTGCTTGGCACATTGGAAACTGTTTTACAGTAATAAAATCATGCATTTACAGTATATCCAAATGCATATATAGCAGTTTCTGTTCAACCCCATCCTTGAAAAGTCATTTGGAATTGCTGAAGCAGAAATAAGTATGTACTTAAAGTACAAATGCGTATTTCCCTCAAGTATGTAAACATTGTACAGTTTGTGTTGCAAAAGCGTGACAGAGTACACCATAAGAATGATCCACACAGTAAATTGTTAATTCATATTCATGTGAACAGGTACAAATGGTATGTTACAAATAGTATGTTTCACATGGCAGAAACTGCTTGGTTCAACCATTCTGCATGGAATCTCTCCAGATAGGCAGGCTTCTGTTGTGTGCAGAGTTTATTTTGTGACTCAAAACCTAAGTTTCTGTGTGGTCTATAACAAATCTGAAACTTGGAACAACAGTAGTTGTACACATATGTACCCTTACTGTAAAATTTGCTCTAAAATATTTTCTTGTAGAGGAATGACTACTTGAAGTATGATGCCTATAGTATATCATTACAATTGGCATATTTTGAATTTGAATAAAGGAGCACAACCTTCGTAGTGTATATTATGCACATTGCAGTCTAACATACCCAGTGGAGAAGTATCAGAAATATATGCCTGCATTTTAATATGTTCATTATAAGGATTTGTTTACATGATTGTAGATCATGGGCTGAAAAAGGTAATGTTGTAATAGTTAGGAAATTAATCAGAGATGAAAATTTTCAGGTTTTTCAGGGTTTTTTTTGGTCAGTTATCCGGACTTTTTAGAGGGTTCAAGTGTTTTTTTAAGGAGACTGGCTTTCCGAGTATGGAAATGAAGGCCCCCAAAGACAAGATCTACGCAGTGATCAACCCAAGAGTGCTTGAGTCAAACCCAGTCATTATGTGGACCAAAATGGGGATCCGAAGAAAAAACTGGTGACCCAACCATTTTGCATGCCTTCCAAAGCGACCTGAAGCTAGATGTTCCCAGTCCACTAATCTGGGGCGGGTTTCAAAACAGGTAGTCGATCTTGGTCGCAAGATCTTGCTTCGCAGTAAGAGCTAGCTAAAAAAGAAACTACCCAACGTGACGAAGTAATGCGCATGCGTAGACGTCACGACAAGAGGTGAACTAGCCACATTTCAATGGCCGACGTGTTGCCGGTTCATTCAGAAAACGCTCTATTTCGAGATACTAGCAACCCATCCAAAGAAAATATAAGCCATGCACAGCATTAATTTATCAAAGGTGTATGTTGAATGCATTAACAGATCGTGAAACCTCCTACAGTTTACACATCGAATGCAGGTCAACGCATCCACGCCGAACTTTTGTCTCGAATCTTAAAAGCTAGGCACCTCTCAAGCTGCCTCGCTCAATCTACGCTCGTCTTCGATTGGCTCGCTAGCAAGCAAAGAATGAAACTGCCCATTCGGCGAGATCTACGTAGATCCAGGCTCACAATGCAAGAGCTGAGAAGAGAAAAGCTGTTGACATTGAAGACTTTCTCCCCACCCCCCCCCCCCCCCCCCCCCCCCCCCAAAAAAAAAAAGAAAGAGAAAGAAGCCAAGTTAGAAGAGAATCCATGGCTTCATGCCCAGTGCTGCAGGCTTTCCACTAAAATTGCCAGTTCCTGTACTTCTCCAGCAAGTCCATTAAAGTTGTCGGTGAAACAAGTAAGTGATAGTCCTGCCTCCTAGTCCTGTGCTTCGCCGCTTCAATATTGCATACCCGAAAAAAAGTTCAGGCTTTTTTTGGTTACCCACTTTTCATCCCTGTTAATGCAATATGACAAGAACTTGACCTGGGTAGGTATTCCACCATCAATGAAAGGAAAATTCCTTGCCTATGAGCAGTATGAACACATTTATAATTCTTACCTTCCACCATGAAGCACTGCATTTTGCAATTTTGTTTAGAGATGTATTATGTTAATGGACTGTTGAAGGTGTGTTGCCATGTTTTATTCTTGTGCATAAATATATTTTGTATTTTCGAATTTGCACATTTTTGCATTGTCCTTATGTTCCTCTTACCCTACGTCTCAGTACAATAAATTTCAACATTGCATCAGTCACACTGGTATCCTCTATATTTCAGTCACAGGTGCATGACAAATTACTGCAACAATAAATAGTCATGTTTGTTAAAAATGATTACATCACCCAAAGTTCACAAAGTTACTGGTTTCATTTATAAGTACATATGTTTATGTTTATTTAAATTTCTGTTGGAATTAATAATAATAATAATACAGACTATTTGTACGCACATACCTT
>JAWQFJ010022193.1:0-20000 GCA_034096865.1 Theodoxus fluviatilis
GGTTTGCTGAAGTAGGAAAGATAACTCGGTTTGACTCGATGTCATTACGCTGAAATGGTCGTTGTCCCCAACATTTCCGGGTCAGGGATTGATTAAATCATCATATTTTTGTGACACTGAGACCAGACCATCAAAACAATTAGCACTAGGCCTTGAATCAAATCGTCGTACGAGATCTTACGTTGACTGCAAATGTACAACAGTGCCGCGTGATTGTGTCGACATTCAGTTAGTTCGCTGGGCCCGTATTCACAACGGCGATTTATCTTTTTAACACTCGATTTATCCCCTATCCCCGCGTTATCTTGATCGGTTAGATAAGGTACGCTCGTCAGAGGACCTAGGTTGCGCTTTGCTATATATACTGCTTTCTTTGTCGTCTCTTCGATTCTCTTAGATCGTAGATGACGTCATGAGATTACGTCAAAGCGGAACAGGCAGTTGGAATCGTCTGAGTTTAGAGACAAGGGTAGTGAATTAGGCAGTACAGTAGTCGCCGCTTATTAAAAACACATTGGGACCGAACAAAAGTGTTTTTAATAAGCGGCGTTTTTATTAACCGTTTGCTTGTTGAACATGTCCATCAGTAACGAAGTAAATCCGGACCTTACCAACTGTATTTAAAAAGCGGCTGTTTTTATTAACCGCGTGTTTTATAAGCGGCGACTACTGTATTGCCTTTCTTACTTACATTCAGCCCTTGAGGCAAAATATTCAAATGTGGTAAGAGAGAGAGAGAGAGAGAGAGAGAGAGAGACAGAGAGAGAGAGACAGAGACAGAGAGAGAGAGACGAGAGAGAGAGAGACAGAGACAGAGAGAGAGAGACAGAGAGAGAGAGACAGAGACAGAGAGAGAGACAGAGAGAGAGAGACAGAGAGAGAGACAGAGAGAGAGACAGAGAGAGACAGAGAGAGAGACAGAGAGAGAGACAGAGAGAGAGACAGAGAGAGTGAGAGAGAGGGGGGGGGAGGGGAGCTGGGAAAAGGGGAGGAAGGGAAGAGAGAATGAGAGTAAGAGGGTGGGGGAGAGAGAGAGAGAGAGAGAGAGAGAGAGAGACAGAGAGAGAGAGAGAGACAGAGAGAGACAGAGAGAGAGACAGAGAGAGAGTGAGAGTAGCCATAAGTACTGATCAAAAGATCAGATAAAGGCCTTGCGGCCTAAGACATCTGAGGACATATCTATCTAAATCATTCTCTGTCCTCGCAAATGACGTCACGAATTCTATTCTATTCTATTCTATTCACCCTGCTTCAAAAATCTCCTCGCAAATGACGTCACGTTTATTCGACGTCAAATGATGACCTCACAGATTTTGCAAAATGGAGTCTGTTGAATTGTTTTCATTGAAACACCAAAATGTAAAAAAGTCACTTTCTTTTCAAACCTCGATTCTGAAAATTTGATAATATTGAATCGGACCTAACTTCCAGTCAGTGTGCAAAATCTCAAGGAAATCCGTCCAGTAGTTTTTGAGATATAAGCCGTGGAGACGGGACAGACAGACACACACACACACACACACACACACACACACACACAGACAGATAAAGTCTGTAGGACCTCCAGTAAACCTGGAGGGATAAAGTCTGTAGGACCTCCAGTAAACCTGGAGGGATAAAGTCTGTAGGACCTCCAGTAAACCTGGAGGGATAAAGTCTGTAGGACCTCCAGTAAACCTGGAGGGATAAGGTGAACGTCTACGATGCACCTTCCCCTCTGTGTGACAGAGTGTTGGTTCAACGTCTATGATGTGACCAACAAGAAAAAATCATCTTAAAGAGAGCTTCCTCAATTCTATGTTTACTATAGGTATGAGATAATTAGAAATCTTTCATTAACGTATCTTACTCTCAACACTCAGATGAACACTAATACACTGCTACAACAAAATAATTCCATATGTGTTCATTGTTGAAGGCTCTGCATTTGTCCATGTACACACACTTTTTCCGGTGAGACAGTGCCAATGGTATTTAGATAAGCTATTGATTGTTAGCACGTAAAAAAAGAGCAATTATTTCACCTTAAGCATTAATACCACCTCTGTGCATATGGAGTGGTTTTTACCTGACGTCATCACTTTGTGTGTGTGGGATAAAACGCCCGCCATTAAGCATACACTGCAAGCCATTCGCTACTATTTGTCAACTTCTCAGTAAAATTGCTCATGCCGCACCAGATAGACATCCACCAAACTTTAAAAAGTAAAGGATACATACTCGTTTGTGTCTCACTTATTCGCTGTTTTATTTAAAGCGGAATAAAAACTGCACAAATGCAAACTCAAGACACTCACACACACACACACACACACACACACACACACACACACACACACACACACACACACACACACACACACATACACACACACTTGACTTGGCATCACAGCCTCGAAAGACCATCAGCGCGCCCCATGGAGATCCGTAGTGTTGGTCGAGCCTCCGCAGCGCCGGCTGTGGCTCTAGAGGCCGAGCCTCGAGTGGCAGTCTCTGTCGCATGCGCCACAGACGTGTTGGGTCATCTGGGGCGGGTTTCAAAATGCGAAGATCTCGGTAGATCTACGCAGATCTCGCCAATTGGGCAGTTTCATTCTTTGCTTGCTCGCGAGCCAATCGTAGACGAGCGTAGATTGAGCGAGGCAGCTTGAGAGGTGCCTAGCTAGTGAGATTCAAGATGGCGGACAGCATGAGCATCGTGTCACTAGGAGTGACGTTTTTGGACGAGTCTTCGGTTAACTTTAACTTTCTTGGTTTACGGTAAGGTTTGAGGTTATTGTGTAAATTGAACATTTTTATTACCACTACCTATGCCCTGATAAGTGACTCCTGAGCCTAGTGCAGTCAAAGACTACCGCGCACTAGCGATTTTCCTTTACGCAAAGGGAGGTCAGAATGTAGAGTTACTTCTCTTTGCGAGAGAATTTTCAATTCGAACTTAATGCAGGATTTCTCACCGTCAACCACACATCGTGCACAAAATAAAGAAAAAAATCGTAATCTACTTCAATTGTCCAGCTGATATTGCAGCGAGGTGACAAATTAAGGCACACATGAGTCAGCGGAGAACGAATTATCGAATATTTTCAGTGTCGAAGCGTCACAAAACATAAACCTTAGTCTCGGTCGTCGCCATCTTGGATCTTCGCTCACCGCTGGGGTAGTTTCTTTTTTAGCTAGCTCTTACTGCGAAGCAAGATCTTGCGACCAAGATCGACTACCTATTTTGAAACCCGCCCCAGGGCTGTGGGAATCGGAGCGATGCGTCTTCCCCGGGCTCTCTTTCCGCCGCGCTGGCCTCTCACCCCATCCGCCATCCTCGTGCCCTCGTGAACATGTTGGCGCCAGGCACTCCTTTCTCCAGCCAGCGCTGCCCAGTCGGTTGTGGGGATGTTGCAGGTCTTGAGGTCTTTTCTGCAGGCGTCCTTGAAGCGGAGTCTGGGACCACCGGCTCTTCATTTCCCCTCGGCCAACTGGCCATATAACATGTCCTTTGGCAGCCTGCCGTCCATGCGCTGTAGGTGCCCAGTAGTCGAGGTATGGGCCCTACGTCCTGCTCGAAACACACTCACACACACACACGCGCGCGTGCGCGCACACACACACACACACACACTCACACACACACACACTCACACACGCGCATGCACACACACACACACACACACACACACACACACACACACACACACACACACACACACACACACACACACACACACTCACACACGCTCACACACACACACACACACACAAACACACACACACACACACACACATACACGCACACACACACACTCACACTCACACACACACACACACACACACACTTACACACGCGCACACACGCGCACACACGCACACACACACTCAAACACGCGCAAATATATATATATATATATATATATATATATATATATATATATATATATATATATATGCACACAAACACACACACACACACTCACACGCATGCACACACACACTCACACGCACACACACACTAACGCACACACGCACACACACTAACACACACAGACACATAAACACACATACACACACACTCACAAACACGCGCACACACAGAGTCTATCCCATAGTAAACTATACGGTGAATACATGACAACTTCGAAGTAAAGTTATTCACGTCGCATCTGATAGATATCCTCGAAACTTTGCGAAACAATAGAGGAAACTTGTGTAGCGAAAACCTCCTTCACAACATTCTGCAGACACGGGGATTTTCCTAGCTTGCGCCAGGGAAATGTAAGACTCAAAACCCGGTAGTTGTTTCGAGAACATTTATTTGTGCACTTGTCGGCTAATAGTGATACGGTCAGTTCACAGTAATACCATCATTGCACTTCACTCTCGGGGCTCTATCTCGTGAGGACACGATCGCTGTTATCGCACTCTTACCTCTCTTCACGCTCTCACCTACACCTCTACCTACACCCGCACTCTTATGTATACGTACTGTCTGCGGAACCTGCCGAACTATCTAGTAACTACGAGAATAGACGAAGCTATCTAGAAGCAGTACGAAGCGATGTCACGTGACACATTAAAAGCAACGCAGTCCTGACAATGTGACGTAACTAAGCGACTGCCAGACGTGCGTTGCAAGTGGCGCGCCAAGCGAGTATCTCGCAAGCGGGGCTAGCCGTGCCGTTGTAAGGCGGCGAGTGGCTCGCGTGGCTCGCAAGACTTGGCGAGCTGATTTTCTGCAGCTCGCGGGCTAAAACAAAATGGCGACTACCCGAATTGGAATTATGTTTCTCGATGGGACTTTTTTCAATTGTCGCGTTGAGACGGAGGAATGGGACAGAATATTAAAACGTAAGTGTTCTTTCAGTATTCTTGAGTAATTTTACGTGGAATGAGAATAGGGAGGGTGTGGAATTCTACTAGTTTATTTCAGTTGTGCTTGTTTCTTCTGGGCTAGTTCCACATTAGTCGTCTGCTTCGGTATGGCAGCAACAATCAACACATTACATGATCATCATGATGATCATGATTGGTAATTTCACAGAACAGCATTGTAAATACTTGGAATTTTGTGGTCGCATTGGGGACGTTGGGGTCGATAAAATATGCAGTCATAATCTAGGTCAGAATCGTCAAGAAACTCCAATAATAACACCCGTTTCAAACCAGCTATGTAGGGTGACGCCATATTAGATAAACTCGCCTGCTGTTTGCCCGTTGTAGAGAGCATCTCACGCTCGCCAATCTCGCTGCGAGACATCTCGCTTGGCTCGCCGACTTGCAACAATCGTCAGGTCTCATAGGCCTGCATTCGAACTTGAAACTTCCACAATGCTCTAGCATTTTCCAGCACTTCACAACGCGTGCAAATGCAAATCCTCCTTACTCATTTTAAACTCAAAACAGACTCTAGGAGATCTGGCAACTTGCAAACTCCGCGATCTTAACATACGATACATTGTCCGGTGTAGACATGTTTATTTCTTTTCAGTTATTCATGATTTTAAAACCTCTGAAAGAAAGGAGCAAAGCACTGCCAACATGGACATACACGCTTCAAGAAAACTGTGTGTGAAGCGTGTTTTTTCTGCCAGAGTTAACTCCACTTCAAATGTGTACCACGTGATACGCACGGTGACACCACTCTATAGAGGATGACAGCATCCTAAATTTAGAATTAAAAGGTTAGTATGTATACCATGAATCTAGGATTTGCATTAATATTGCTATAGTTAATTGCCATTTTCATCCATTTCTGTTTCAGTACTTAAACTGTCACGGCTCTGTTTTTATTTTTTATTTTTTTGAATTTATAACGAGAAACATGTTGTGGCATGTGGTGGTACTTTAATTCCACCTCGCCATATTACACCTTTAAGTGTTTTGCAGTGTAAGCACTAGCTGACTGCATTTATTTTTCAACCGTTTTGCAGGTGTAATTCAAGTTGTCCTTCGGCGGCACGTGCAAAACATGTTCTTTGTGCATAAATGGACCCAATATAAAGTCGGGTTTTCCTATCAAGAAGGGGAGGGAAGAAGAAATGTTAAACTAAGAGCTTGATTTATGTAAGACCGGTGTGGGCGTTTTTAAAAATAAAGATTTCTTATTAGTAATAATGTATCCCCTGTGGGTTCGGGGTAAGAACCCCCTGTGGGTTCGGGGTGAGAATTGACCCACCGCGTCTCCCCACACGATTCGTAAGAGGCGAATAACTAGGGACACCGTGACTTGAGCCTTGTTCAGGAGGCACAGCGATTCAAAGCGCTGCTCAGCGCTGCATGTGATTCACTCATGAACGGAAATTTTGGGGCGTGATTCACTCAGCGCTGAGCAGCCGACGTGCTTCAGATGATTTTGCATCACAATCAAAATGGCGTCTTCGATCCCGCACTGGGCCGTAGATGCGTAAAATAACCCTCAGAAATCATCATTTTGGGACTGGAACGGGCTTTATTTGCCCCAAGCGCTCTGTATGTGCGAGAAATGGCAAGTAAGGATGACGCAGTAGTGGACTTTATTCATGCAGAATACATTTAAACGTGCATAAACGATGTCTGTGGCAAATAAAACACTTTCTTAGCGTCTATCAACACAACATGGGGCGCAGAAGATTTACCTCCCCTTTAACAAGTGAAGCGCTGCACAAAATCTGAGGCGTTCAGGAGTGGCAAAGAGCGCTCAATTGCCAACATGAAGCGCTCATGCAGCGCTGAGTACTCCTGAACAAACCTTTGATTTGCGTTTACTCTAAACTGTTCCAGTGATTTTCGTGCTTACTGGCCTTATATAGCCTACAACGGATGATAGGCCGTAAAACTCCATCGATCCATCCATCCATCCATCCATCGGGGTAAGAATTGACTCTCCGCGTCTCTCTGCACGTTTCGTGAGGCGAATACCTAAGAACACCGTGACTTGGTCAGCGTTACTCTGGACTGTTCTGGTGGGGGGTTGTTTTTTTCGTGTCCCATGGCCTACTAAGCCTGAAGGGCCGTGTAACTCGATCCATCCAACCCTATGTAGTAATGTTGCTTATTGTTGTCAGTTACTAGAGGAGGATTGATTGACAAGGGAATTGACTAAGATCTGTCGTGATTAAGCCCGCTAGGTGGTTTTTAAACGCTCATTTAATTTGTAATAATTGTATTTTCTTTGAAGTTTTCTGTTGTGTTTTTTTAAGTTAGTGAGTTTTGGTTGAAAGATTTATACGTAATTGAATCGATTGTTTTATGTTGGTTTCGGTTTGTGACGTCATTGTTTTTAAAATGTGATATCGAGCCACTTTCGACCTACCATAACCGTGACATAAACTTAAAACAACTTTAACGAAGTATATTTCATGCAGGTCAACGGACGGAGAGGAAACCAGCATATTAACATTTTTACTCCAACAGTTCAGGCATAAATGTGTAGAACGCGATTTATCGCCGACCATTCGAGTCTAAACAGTTTTTAAAAAAAATACTTAAGTTTTTAACTGCACCTACTTTGCTCAGGACAAATGCCTCATGTGAATGTGCCTGGAAAAACAAGCTAAATAAATTATGAAAAATAATTTTTATTAAGACTCAAGAGTAAGTGCACAAAGTCATGTATACGTGTATTTTCCATATTTACGTGACAGGAAAAAATATCGCGTTTCCTCTAAGGACATGCTTACTTTCTGGAATACGCATGAACAAATAAATTATATTGTGGATGAAATATATCATTTTGACATCTTTCGTACTTTTACCGTGTATTCTTATGTGCTGTCACATATTATTAATTTCCTTATGAATTCCGTGAAATTTGATCTTTTGCATTCCAATTTACTTCAAAGCTTATTCTGTGTTTAATGTTTTTAAGTCTTGTCTACATCAGCATAAATATTTCATGATATATCTAATACTGAATTCTACTAACTGTCGAAGAAAAATGGCATATTACTCGGCACGAAAATGACCTCGGCCAAGCTTTACACTTTTGAGATCGTCCCTACGTTAACATCTATATATTATACATAGAAACTGTTTTTACAAGTATAATCTCTGCAGTTACGGGAAATGCTCACTAATTTTGATCTTACCAGAATGTAATTTGCATTTTCAGCATAAACACTGATTCACACATAAGTAAACTTTTCTTTATTCCAGAGTGACGTTAAAATATGTAATAAGATCTACTTAAAATATTATCATTAAATCATTTTTGCAATTTTTGCATGCACCACCACAAACAAGTCGATTCTTGCAGATGAAATCAGCAGACCGGAAGGGAAGTTGTTTACATAGGAATTTCGCACAAATAACTCCTGACGAAATAGCATCTGCCGTCGTAAAGGTACTTGGGTTTGTGGCTGATGCAGTTGTAGTCCCTGGTAACCCTGGGGTACGTGGTATCCTTCCAGTAGGCAACTACAGGCTTTCCGTTCAACCAAAACCACTCGCCTGCAATAAGGAAAAGGAACATATTAAAAGAATGAAAGAATGAACGTGGATATGAATGTTGGAAAAAAACTCATCGTCCGTTTATATATATATATACTCACGAACATAAGAAACGCGAAAATGTTAGTGTGTATTTTTAATATTTTAAATACAATCTTGAGATATTTTGCGTACAGTGCCTATGCATTTGCACTCTTAACTACCTCACAACGTGCACATTTCGTGCACAGCGTTCTGTTTACAGTGGCAAAGGACGGTCAAATGCGGCATGGGGATCGCCTCATGAGAGGCAATTGCAAGTTGTGCAGCAAAATGTGCTTGCTGTAGCAATGTTCAGGAGTTGTACCTCAATAAAAAAAACAGGCCTGAAAATTTTCTCTTTCCTTTTCATCAGTCCTCAGCAGCAATGCCAAGACTTAGCGCAGAAGAACGCAACCGAGCACTTGGCCATTTGGAGGCTGGTGTTCCTCACAGAAGAGTCGCAAACCTATTCAATGTTCACCTCTCGACTATCTACCGTCTAGAGCACCGTTTCCAGGCGACTGACACGGTTGCTGATGGACCACGGCCAGGCAGGCCTCGAGCTACGACCCCTCGGCAAGACCGCTACATTTTAAGAAGCCATCGACAAGAAAAGCTCCTGAAGACGACTACTACATCAGCAAATGCCCAACGTAGAGTCAGCGCCAGGACAGTGCGCCGTCGCCTAAAGGAGAACGGGCTACTAAACCGTCGTCCAGCTCCAGGACCAGTGCTGACTCATCGTCATCGCCAGGCTCGTCTCCAGTGGGCTCAGGCTAGAATCAACTGGCGCAGGCAACAATGGGGACGTGTGGTGTTCACAGATGAGTGCAGATTCTGCATTGATGAAGAATACGGACGTGTTGGGATATGGCGAAGGCGAACTAACGTTTTTGCGTTTCTTATGTCTTATGTCTTATATACCAGCAGTGGGATTGACCAACTGGTCTGCCTACCCATCTTCCAGTCCGTTTTTCAGAACGTTTTTCATCCTTTTTCTTGATATGTCTATTTCAGGAGACAGATTTGCTCAAAAGCCTACCCATCTTCATTCTCTAAGTATCTATTCCAGTGGAATGGTCTTCCCCCAATCTTACCCACCTTCCTTCCATGTATCTATCCCGGCGGGCGACCTAGTACCCTGTATTAATGCATATATTTTTAAACTGTGTCAGGTCGACTGGGACGGCAGGGTGCATAACAAACTTCATGAAGTAACTTCAGTGTGGGGAGAGCCGTACCTGCCAGTGCGTTCTGGTGGAGTGTCCCCGACTTGCTCAATCTGATATTTTTAAAGATCCTCTTGCTGTGATAAAATGTTTATAGCTGAGTTTTATTCTCGTCTAGGATTCGTATTTTTGTATTCATTGTTTTCGATATTTCTCCACTTACCTCTTATGAGGTATTCTTTTAATTACACATTTTATACGGTGGAAGTACGGCGTAGCCTTGAATGGCCTTCATGGCTAATGAGCCCTTGGGTGACAAGAGAAATCGAGATGTGAATTTTTGCCCTATCGCCCTTTATGCTTTATCGCGTTTGAAGGTTCTACACAGACTCGATTTATTGGATTTCATGTCACTGGCTAGGTTAATTGTAGTAGGCTCCACTGTCACGAACAGTTTTGATACCTTGTAAAAGATAGGTGTTTCTTAATGTTGTGGCCTTATATAGCCTACAAGACTGATAGGCTCTTAACCTCCATCCATCCACCCATCCCTCCCTCCCTCCCTCCCTCCCTCCCTCCCTCCCTCCCTCCCTCCCTCCCTCCCTCCCTGTATTTATGTTCCAGTAGTCAGATTTACTCATAAGTCTAAATACCCTCCTTCTCTACCTGTTTATTCTCAAGGAAATATTTACCCACAATCTTACCCACTTTCCTTTTCTGTATCTCTGTTCCAGAAGACAAATCTACTCATAAATATACAGGCCTTCTTTCTCTATTCCGATGGACTGATTTGCTCATTGGCCTATCCACCTTTCTTTTCTGTATCTCTATTGCAGCAGTAAGATATACGCAGAACCCTACCCACCTTCCACCTCTTGTGTCTATTCCAGTGGACACAACTGCTCACACGCCTACTCACCTTCCACCTCCTGTGTCTATTCCAGTGGACACAACTGCTCACACGCCTACTCACCTTCCACCTCCTGTGTCTATTCCAGTGGACACAACTGCTCACACGCCTACTCACCTTCCACCTCCTGTGTCTATTCCAGTGGACACAACTGCTCACACGCCTACTCACCTTCCACCTCCTGTGTCTATTCCAGTGGACACAACTGCTCACACGCCTACTCACCTTCCACCTCCTGTGTCTATTCCAGTGGACACAACTGCTCACACGCCTACTCACCTTCCACCTCCTGTGTCTATTCCAGTGGACACAACTGCTCACACGCCTATTCACCTTCCACCTCCTGTGTCTATTCCAGTGGACACAACTGCTCACACGCCTACTCACCTTCCACCTCCTGTGTCTATTCCAGTGGACACAACTGCTCTCATGCCTACTCACCTTCCACCTCCTGTGTCTATTCCAGTGGACACAACTGCTCACACGCCTACCCACCTTCCTTCTTTATATTTCTATTCCAGTAGACTGATCTATTTATAAGTCTATCCTTCTCCTTTTTCTGTATCTCTCTTCCAGTGGACAAATTCATTTGGAGGTCTACTCAACTTCCGCTTCTATGTGTCTATTCCAGGAGACATGTCTACTCTTAAACTTTTTTCACTCTTTCTCTTTATGTGTCTGAGCAGATCTGTCTCCTGGAATAAAGTCTACCCACCTTCCATCTCTATGTATTTATTCCAGTAGACTGATCTATTCATTCGCCTAATCAACTTCCTCTTAGATATATTTGTATTCCGTAATACGGATCTGTTGACGAGCCTACCCACCTTCCTTCTCTACTCGAGGCTCTGTGGCCGAGTGGTTAGCGCGCTGGACCTACAGTCGCTTGCGGCCAGTGGGTACGGCGTTCGAAGCTGCGCGGTTCCCAGAGTTGCATCATTGAGCAAGATGCTTAAATCGCAGTGCTTCTCCCCACCCAGGAGTAAAACCGGGTACCTGTGAGGGCAATGTTGGCAAAATGTAGTGCGATTAACCCTTGTATGCGGCCAAGCGCCAGCATCGGGTTTGAATACTCCCCAGGGAGCGGAGTTGGTGCTGGTACCTGACTGTGTGGGTCTTAAATGTCTGTCACTATGTTTGTTGTGAGGGACCAGTGAGGATTGATCAAGATACCCAGTGATCAGGGGGTAAAAAGTGTAAAGCGGTTTGAGACCCAGACAAAGGGTGTAAGTCGCTATAAAAAACCCACACCTTTACCTTTTACCTTTTTTACATGTCTATTACAGTCAACAAATCTTCTCTGTTTCTCTATTTCAGTACAGAGATCTACACCTACCCACCTTCCCTCTCCATGTTTATATTCCAATAGATAGATTTACTCTTAAGATTACATACTGGTCTCCTCCAAATATCTATACCATAAGGCAGGCCTACTCACAAGCCTACTCACCCCCTTCTCTCTGTGTAATCCATAAGACAGGCTTATTCACAAGCCTACCCATCTAACTTCTGTGCATTCCATAAGACCAGTCTCATCAAAACCCTACCCATCTGCCTTCTGTCCATGTGTATTCCATAAGACAGGCCTACTCATTATCCTACCCACATTCCTTCTCTCCATGTGAATTCCACAAAATAGGGCTACTCATAAACCTACCCATCTCCCTTCTCTCAGTATATATTCCATAGACAGACCTATTAATAACCTTCCTTCTCTCCTCCATTGTATTCTATAAGACGGCCTTACTCATGAGCCTATCCACCTTCCATCTGTCCATGTGTAGTCCATTTGACAGGCCTGCTCATAAGCCTACCTACCTTCCATCTGTCCATGTGCATTCCATAGGACAGGCCTGCTCATAAGCCTACCCACCTTCCATCTGTCCATGAAAATTCCAAAGGACAGGCCTGCTCATAAGCCTACCCACCTTCCATCTGTCCATGTGCATTCCATAGGACAGGCCTGCTCATGAGCCTATCCACCTTCCTTCTCTCTACGTGTATTCCATAAGGCAGGCTTACTCATAAGCCTACCCACCTTCCTTCTGTTCTTGTGTAGTCCATTTTACAGGCCTATTCATGGGCCTATCACTTACCTTCCGTCCATGTGTAGTGACCATTTGACAGGCCTGCTCATAAGCCTACCCACCTTCCATCTGTCCATGTGCATTCCATAGGACAGGCCTGCTCATGAGCCTACCCACCTTCCATCTGTCCATGTGCATTCCATAGGACAGGCCTGCTCATAAGCCTACCCACCTTCCATCTGTCCATGTGCATTCCATAGGACAGGCCTGCTCATAAGCCTACCCACCTTCCATCTGTCCATGTGCATTCCATAGGACAGGCCTGCTCATAAGCTTGCCCACCTTTCATCTGTTCCTGAAAA
This sequence comes from Theodoxus fluviatilis, assembly GCA_034096865.1. Classification (NCBI taxonomy): domain Eukaryota; kingdom Metazoa; phylum Mollusca; class Gastropoda; order Cycloneritida; family Neritidae; genus Theodoxus; species Theodoxus fluviatilis. Next base: position 12,908 of record JAWQFJ010022193.1, read on the forward strand.
TTCCATAGGACAGGTCTAATCATAAGCTTGCCCAGCTTCCTTCTCTCCATGTATATTCCATAAGACCGGCCTATTAATAATCCTACCCACCTTCCAAGTCCTCGTCCGAGGCACCAAGACGCCCTGAGTAGGCAATTTCGTTGAGGAAGTCGAACTTGAGTTTGGTGTCTGCGATGTACATATATCCTCCGTCCTGGGCACATAAGTCTTTCATCTGACAAGGATAGAAAACATAAGCTCGAAACAAAGAAACACATTAACAAATTAAAAAAACATATCAAATATGCACACACATAAAATAAACAAACGTATCATGCCTTTTTTACACAAATTAAATCCATGACACCGTGCGATGAGATGAAATGTACGATGCGTGGAGTTACTATTTATTATGACACAATGTGATGCGATACAATACCGTACCATACGATGTGACACGATAATTCTACTACAATACAATAATACACAATACCATACCGTGCCATACCATACCGTGCCGTACCATACCATATCAAAAACCACACAACGCCACACCAAATTAAACCGTGCCATACCATACTATACCACACAATACCATACTATACCACACAATACCATACCATACCACACAATACCATACCATACCACGCGATACCATACCATACCGCATCATGCGACACGACATACTACATTGCGATACCATACCGCAGCATGCGACACGACATACTACAATAGGATACACGATACCATACCATTCAGTACCATACCATTCCGTACCATGCCATTCCATGCCATACTATTTCATTCCATACCATTCAGTACCATACCATTCCATCCCATTCCCATTCCCATCACCACACCATACCATACCACCCTATACACACCACACCATACCATATCACCCTATACACTCCACACCATACCATACCACCCTATACACTCCACACCACACCATACCACCCTATACACACCACACCATACCATACCACCCTATACACTCCACACCACACCATACCACCCTATACACACCACACCATACCATACCACCCTATACACTCCACACCACACCATACCACCCTATACACACCACACCATACCATGCCACCCTATACACTCCACACCACACCATACCACCCTATACACACCACACCATACCATACCACCCTATACACACCACACCATACCATACCACCCTATACACACCACACCATACCATACCACCCTATACACTCCACACCACACCATACCACCCTATACACACCACACCATACCATACCACCCTATACACACCACACCATACCATACCACCCTATACACACCACACCATACCATACCACCCTATACACACCACACCACACCATACCACCCTATACACACCACACCATACCATACCACCCTATACACACCACACCATACCATACCACCCTATACACACCACACCATACTATACCACCCTATACATACCACACCATACTATAACACCCTATACATACCACACCATACCATAACACCCTATACACACCACACCATACCATACCACCCTATACGCACCACACCATACCATACCACCCTATACACTCCACACCACACCATACCACCCTATACACACCACACCACACCATACCACCCTATACACACCACACCATACCATACCACCCTATACACACCATACCATACCATACCACCCTATACACTATCGCAAAACGCGACTTGGGTGTGATGTGATACTGTTAAATGTCTGTGCGTGAATTTGCTCTGTATTACGCGCTCAAACCGTTTTGACGCATTGCGACAGATAGTTCGCGTGGCGGGGGAACGACGTCACCTCGAAGGGTTAGTCGGGGGGTTATAGGGGTGCGTTGGTATGCCACGGGGTTCACATACTATCCGACACGGGTCAAAAGAGCGCAAAGATTAGTCGAACAATGATTGGAGGGTCGTCGAACGGCGCGAAAATACTTAACTCTGATTGGGGATTAATCACGTGACAGAGTCGACGTGGGATCTGATAGCGCTGGTCTGATCAGATCATCTCCGTCGTCTGGATGGGAAGTTTGGGTGAGCATGTCTATGCTGCCAACTGTAAGCCACAGGGTGGCTTAGAGCGAAGTCGTTTTTGCTTTGTGAGAATCTCTCTGATGACTTATGCTGAGTCAGCCGCGAGAGTGTGGGAGAGAGAGAGCCTTGGTTGGATAGAGCGAAGTTTCGCTTTGGAAGCATCACGGCCTGGCACTTGAGGTAATGTGCATTTTTGCGACGATTCTTTTGCCATTGGGAAATTGACCGGTTGGTTAAGGCGGGAGAAGCGGATCATTCATTATGCATGAGTGAAATTGTACTTTAAAAATTGAATTAAATCTTTGGGGAAGGTTGGAAGATACCTATCTCCGGTTGAGTCGTGATTTGTAATTCAATTTGTGAATCGGGAGTGTTTAAATTCGACTTACTCGCTGGGTGTGGGCAAGTCTATTCAACTAAGCGTTCGGGGCAAGGGTGCATTGCTCTATGTTGAATCACGCATGTGTAAATTCCTAGGGGAGAGGGTGTAGTCTCTCATTAGGCACTCGCGTTGTATGTTTCAGGCTACAAATCTACTACTTACGGAACACGTACTCGTGTTAACTATTGCGTTCTGCAATTGCTGCTTCCTCGAGGCTTAATGAGAACCCTGTCTACACCGGCGCGGGCCAGCGTCGGAATCTGCGATCTACACTTCGAAGCACGTGGCGTGCTTTCCTTCAACGGCAGTGCAAGGCTGATTGTGCAAGTACTTTCTTCCATAGTAACTCTGGGAGTTACAACTTTGTTACGACTAGCTACGAGCTATATCTTTGGGTCTAACGAATGCACCGACAGACTGGTGTTTTAAGTCCACAGGGGTTGTGGCCTAACCGTCAGGGTGAGAGGACTGGTTAGAGGCAGGACGGTCGGACGCTAGCGTTGTGCACTTGCGCGAGGCGGTGCAACGCGCAGCCATTGGTTGTAGGGGGAATGTACAACGGGATGTAGTGCGATGAATGGACTGATCTTCTCGTAGGATGAAATTATTTCGCACTAGCATAGATGACCGGGGAGGATTCCTGCTGCTTCGGATGGACTTTCCGAACTTTCACTGATTGGGTTAGCAAGCACGGAGCCGCTAGTCAGTGACACCTCAGGACAGGAGCGAGGCGGAGGGAGGCCTACCTGTCGCCGCGACACCGGGACGCTTGGAGGCGTCTGTCTTCGCTGTACTACTGGGAACCTTCTGAGAGGAACTTTTCTTCTGGACTTGTCTAAGCACGGGCTTGAGACAATAGTACTTTCGACGGACTGAAAGCAGGGGAAGGGGTAGTAGGTCGTGTGCATTTCTCTGTGAGGTTGGGTATTGGTTTGGGTCAGTGTGGTTCTGACTTGTGTTGGGTTGGGTAGTTCTATGATAGGATTGGAGTGTTCTGGACTGCTAAAGGTCCGGGCTGCGAAAAGGGTAAGCAGAAACCTTTTCATTCTTTCTTCGCTTGCATTCGACAATTGTTTTGCCGCTCACGGGAGCTTGTTGTTGTGCTGAATTTGTCGTGCGAGAAAGGAACGCGTTAGCGCGGTTGCACGCGTGTCTGATTCGCCTCTATACGTCTTTCCTCAGTAAGAGTGGTGGGCGGAAGTACGTCATCAGGGGAAGGGGGGTGGAGCTAACGGGGGTTGGGCTCATTAGTATTCAGACAAAAGGAAGGGTATTGTTGTGTGGCTTCGTTCAGAGTAACTTAGCTGAAGGAGACTGAGTAAAGGGACGGGAAACATCTTTTAAGAGAGATTGTGTTCCTAACGTTCTGGGATTTCGGGGGAAGTACGGGGATTTCTATTTAACAGCGATTTGTTAAATGTTTCTGTGGTAAAGTTTGGAGACTGTTTGTGGGTCGGAGGGTGGTTGCTACTTTGTTGTCATTTTTGGGGAGTGACAGACTTTTATCTCAGTGGTGAGATTTCTCTCGTTCTTACAGCAGACTTTAGAACGAGTGGTTGGAGAGGGGTGTTTGTTTTATACCAGAAACTGCTTTATAAATAAATTCCAGTTTCTGGTGATTACATGACTGAGTGAGGAGAAGTGAAGATTGTTTTTACACATTAGTTGTCAGCCTAGTCACCGGTGACGTAGGTACTGCTTCTTTGTGTATGCTTTTTTTCATATCTGAATTTGTTCACTTTCATTGATGCGAGTTGTTGTTGTTGATTTTTATCCTTGTTTATGGTAGCGGAAGTGCCTCCATCTTGTTCCGCCACCTGACTTTTGTTTTGGTTTCTTTTCTTTATATTTGATCACTTGCCTACTCCTTCCTTTGCGGGCCCTGTGCCGCGGGGAAGAGTTTGTTCTTGATTAAACTTGATTGTTTATTTTTAATCCCGATTCAGTGGTCCTTTATTCACTTGTTTTTGTTGACATTGTTTGACTTTGTGGTGTCCCCCCAAGGAGTGGTGGTTAGGTTTAGTTGTAAACCATTGTTTATCTCAAGGTCTCCTCTCTCTTTGACGGCTACGTCCATCGAGAGAGAACCTAACATTAGCCAGTCTAGATAAACGCGACATACACACCACACCTCTCCCCACCAAACCACACCCCACAGCCCACAACAGACAGCACCACACCAAACCATAACGCCGTAAAATACCATACCGTAAAATGTGACACTATTCAAAGCAATGTGACGCTATTCAAAGCAATGTGACGCTATTCAAAGCAATGTGACGCTATACAAAGCGAGGTGACGCTATACAAAGCAATGTGACGCTATACAAAGCGATGTGACACTATACAAAGCAATGTGACGCTATTCAAAGCCATGTGACGCTATACAAAGCCATGTGACGCTATACAAAGCCATGTGACGCTATACAAAGCGATGTGACACTATACAAAGCAATGTGACGCTATACAAGGCATTGTGACGCTATACAAAGCGATGTGACGCTATACAAAGCAATGTGACGCTATTCAAAGCGATGTGACGCTATACAAAGCGATGTGACACTATACAAAGCAATGTGACGCTATACAAGGCCATGTGACGCTATACAAAGCGATGTGACGCTATACAAAGCGAAGGGATTCTATGCAGAGATGTGACGCTATACAAAGCGAAGGGATTCTATGCAGAGATGTGACGCTATACAAAGCGAAGGGATTCTATGCAGAGATGTGACGCTATACAAAGCGAAGGGATTCTATGCAGAGATGTGACGCTATACAAAGCGAAGGGATTATATGCAGAGATGTGACGCTATACAAAGCAATGCAACGCTATACACAGCGATGTGACGCTATACAAAGCAATGCAACGCTATACAAAGCGATGCAACGCTATACAAAGAGATGCAACGCTATGCAAATAGATGTGACGCTATGCAAAGAGATGCGACGCTATGCAAAGAGATGTGACGCTATGCAAATAGATGTGACTCTATGAAAAGACATACAACGCTATACAATGCGATGCGACACTATGCAGAGATGTGACGCTATACAATGCGCATTCTGAACACAGAGATATACTATAGTCTCAGCCACGCTGAATGTACAATGCGATGCAACTCTATGCAAAGGCATACAACGCTATACAATGCAATGTGACGCCATACAAAGCGATGCGAAAATATTCAAAGCAATGCGACGCTATACAAAGCAATGTGACGCTCTACAAAGCGATGCGATGCTCTACAAAGCGATGTGACGCTATACAAAGCGATGTGACGCTATAATAACAGATGTGACGCTATACAAAGCGATGTGACGCTATAATAAGAGATGCAACGCTATGCAGAGATGTGACGCTATTCAAAGCAATAGAACGCTATACAAAGCGATGCGATGCTCTACAAAGCGATGCGACACTGTTCAAAGCGATGTGACGCTATACAAAGCGATGTGACGCTATAATAAGAGATGCGACGCTATGCAGAGATGTGACGCTATTCAAAGCAATAGAACGCTATACAAAGCGATGCGACTCTATGCAAAGAATTACAATGGTATACAATGTGATACTACACTATCCAGAGATGCGACGCTATGCAAAGGGATGCGACGCTATGCAAAGGGATGCGACGCTATGCAAAGAGATGCGACGCTATGCAAAGTGATGCGACGCTATGCAAAGAGATGTGACGCTATGCAAAGTGATGCGACGCTATGCAAAGTGATACGACGCTATGCAAAGTGATGCGACGCTATGCAAAGTGATGCGATGTTATGCACAGTGATACGACACTATGCAAAGAGATACAAAGCTATGCAAAGTGATGTGACGCTATGCAAAGTGATGCGACGCTATGCAAAGTGATACGTCGCAATGGAGAACGATGCGACGCAATGCAAAGCGATGCAATGTTATGCACAGTGATACGACACTATGCAAAGAGATACAACGCTATGCAAAGTGATGCTACGCTATGCAAAGTGATGCTACGCTATGCAAAAGGATGCTACGCTATGCAAAGTGATGCTACGCAATGGAGAACGATGCGACGCTATGCAAAGCGATCTGACGCTATGCACAAAGATGCGATGCTATGAAAAGTGATGCTACGCTATGCAAAATGATACGACGCAATGGAGAACGATGCGACGCAATGCAAAGCGATGCAATGTTATGCACAGTGATACGACACTATGCAAAGCGATGCGATGCTGCAAAGTGATACGACGCTATGCAAAGTGATGCGACGCTATGCAAAGCGATACGACGCTACGTAGAGACACAACGCTATTCAAAGAGATGCGACGCTATGTATAGATACAAAGTTATACAAAGTGATACGACGCTATGTAGAGATACAACGCTATTCAAAGAGATGCGACGCTATGCAAAATGATACAACGCTATGCAAAGCTATACAACGCTATTTAAAGGAATACGATGCTATGCAAAGCGATAACGCTAAGCAATGGGATGCGACGCTATATAGAGATACAACACTATTCTAAGGGGTGCGGCGCTATGTAGAGATACAACTCTATTCAAAGGAATGCAACGCTATGCAAAGAGATACAACGCTATGCAAAGCGATACAAAGCTATGCAAAGTGATGAGACGCTATGCAAAGCGATGCGACGCTATGCAAAGTGATGCGACGCTCTGCAAAG
>JAWQFJ010022193.1:27500-30000 GCA_034096865.1 Theodoxus fluviatilis
TGATAGAAACTTGTACTTTTGCACAGAAGTGCAATATGTAATGTAGCATATCCTGACCCGGAAAAGAGACAACTTATCTGAAGATTTTATTTTAACACGATGTTACATCTGCAGTTACATAAACCGAGGAGCTAATTACATATTCAAGATCATGTAACTTTGACATACAGGAAGATACAGTTTTTATTATGGACCATCCCCATGAAGCAGGCTATATAACCCTCGTATGCCAGGTTTCAAGGAAGTCAACCATCAGAGCACAGATATATGGTGTCCAAAATTTAACACATAGGCTAACGTTGAAAACGGAGGTAGTTGCATTTGAAGTTCTCATACCTCATTACGAAAGCTGACAGATGGTGTCTTCCTCCCAATCTGTTACTTTAAATATTCATTTCCCCCAGAAACATAGCGCACAATCATATTTTACATTGCATTTACTTCAAAGTGATATATAGTTATGTTTCCGGCCATATTCAACACAAACAATTTATTCTTATTGGGTACTACTGCATTGAATGATCTGTAAACAAAACATGCTGCTCGAGGGGGAGTGTCCGATAGCCATAGCTGGCCAAAGTATACAATCGAAGTGCAATGAATAATGAAACATGTCGGCAATTATTAAATTATTTCATAAAGACTTTCCGAGTTATAGAATCAAAATCGCGCGAGTCTTCACCACTGATGTGTAGTCTCAGTCACCTTGGTACCTCGTGAGGCGCAACACTCGCTGTTGCGCGAGCGACGTCCTTAAATAATTCAACGCCGACTGGCATCAAAGAACTGCGAGTACTTGCCGAACGATGTGAACCGATTGTGAGCCCGCTCGTGCCGGCATTCGCATGACCGACAGCTTTTTCAAATTCAGTGCAGTTCGCCGTTATAGCTCGACGATTGCTACTGTGTGCCGTCTCACACCAACTACGAGGATCGCTTTCTTTATTCTCGCCACGTCAGGCAAACGAGACTGTCTGCTCAACCCAGAACCCATCCGTTATAGGATTCGAATAAAGCTTGACATCATACATAAAATCCCATTTCGGGCCAAATCGATTGGCAAGTGCTCGCGATCTGTTAATGACAAATGGTGTTGAATTTTGAAGGCTGACGCCCACTCATCTGAAAGTTACTTCTCGAGGCAGCAAGGTGATTGAGAGCACAAAGTGGTGGCGAAGACCCGTGCAATGTGATGCTATAGCTTGGAAAGTCTTTATGAAAATAATAATCGCAAAAATATTTTGTTATTCATCACACTTCCAATCTTCACGTTGGTCAGCTACGGCGTCGGGACAAATCCCCTTGATCATCATGCTTTGTTTACAAAACGTTTAGAGACCTGTGTACAAATTATTATTTTAAAAAAACTTATCTATTATTAATACTCTAATTGATTTTTTTGTTGTAGGCAAACACTCTTCATACTTAGATGCATACTTTAACCATCATCGACCGATTTTCATTCCTCAAGAAGTACAGAAACACACGTCTTTTACTATATGCATTCCAGTTCTTATCCTACAAAAAGGGGGCTCTCATGAGGCTGCAGCTATCTTTAGCATAACTTCGGTGAACCCGCCTTCGGCCATACATTTCTTCAGGTTTGTTGCTGACGACAAGGTGATGTGCGACAACATCTTCACCAAGTTCGTCACCAGGGGTGACGCTGTGACAGTGGGGCAGCTCACAGATCCAAAAATCATCCGTCCCACCCACGAAATACAGGAATGCACCAAAATTGCTCTCTACGCCACTCGAGGTACACAGACAGTTGTGAATCCATTTAGGCGTTCGTTAATTCATTCATCCATTCGTTCGTTTGTTTGTTAGTTCATTCATTCATCATTCATTTATGCACGCATTCCTCTGTTTGCTCATCCATCATCCATCTTTTCATCCATCATGTTTTAATTCATTCGCTTATATGTTCATTCATTCATTCATTCATTCATTCATTCATTCATTCATTGATTCATTCATTCATTTACACATTCAATCAATCGTTCATTATTTATTTCTGTCATTCAAGTGATTACGTATCCCTCCATTCACTCGCTAACTCACTCCTGCACAAACTCCTGCATTCAATCATTCCCTCCCTTCCTCCATCCTTCCCTGCTTCCCTCCATAACTTCCTCCCTCACTCCCTCCCTCCGCTCTCTCTCTCTCTTTCTCTCTCTCTCTCTCTCTCTCTCTCTCTCTCTCTCTCTCTCTCTCTCTCTCTCTCTCTCTCTCTCTCTCTCTCTCTCTCTCACACACACACATACACACACACACACACTCTCTCTCTCTCTCTCTCTCTCTCTCTCTCTCTCTCTCTCACACACACACACACACACACACTCACTCACTCACTCACTCACTCACTCACTCACTCACTCACTCACTCACTCACGCTCGCACACATACACGCACACATACACGCACACATACACGCACACATATACGCACACATACACTCACGCACTCTCACTCGCTCGCTCACGCACTCACTCGTTCG
>JAWQFJ010022193.1:35000-42500 GCA_034096865.1 Theodoxus fluviatilis
AAGTCACACCTGCAAATTGTTGCTCAGCTTTGTCTTACCGTACTTAAGCTGTTCTTGATCAACCAATAAATCCTAGCCAAGACTTCACCGAGTCTAGGCTGAAAAGTTCTTGGCCAAGTCTATGACGAATCTGTAGTAGAGTAAATCGTACGGTGTTTCAAACTTTTAAGAGTTTGCTGACTGATCATCATATCAGATCTACGAAAATAATATTACAACTTCACATCATCTTTCTGTGTCCTCTACTGGAACGAATGTTAGAGTAAACGTACATGCCGACACGTTTCAAGTAGAGCACAAGCGGCCTACTGCAAGCTTTTTTCCATGTGCTACTGAGGCTGAAAGAGTCGTTATCGGCAAACTTTCCGGACACTGTACCCGAGTTTTGAAATCATCGTCATCATCATCATCATACCACTTCCATCATCATCAGATTGTACAGTTTGTATGGATGATAAAATGAGACAGGTGTTCTGGCCTATCAGCCTGTGTAGGCTATGTAAGGCCATTGACCACACAATGACTGGGGCTGGTTACAGCAAGGCCAAGGCAAGTCTCACTTTCCCTGGTCTTTCACAACTTCACATCATCTTTCTGTGTCCTCTACTGGAACGAATGTTAGAGTAAACGTACATGCCGACACGTTTCAAGTAGAGCACAAGCGGCCTACTGCAAGCTTTTTTCCATGTGCTACTGAGGCTGAAAGAGTCGTTATCGGCAAACTTTCCGGACACTGTACCTGAGTTTTGAAATCTCGGCCTTACAGTCGCGTGACTCGCACGCCCGGGGAGTTATGCTAAGATCCGGCCGCGTTAATGTATCTGCGTTGTGTGACAAAAGTCTTGCTCGGCGATACTGTACTCCATGCACCTTAACGGTCCGAGTGATTCGGGTGTAATCTTACGCTAAACGACGTTTATAAATGTCCTTTCTCGCGAGAAATGCCGAGATTCGAAACTCGGGTACAGTGTCCGGAAATGTTGCCGATAACGACCATTTCAGCGCTACTGAGGGGTGTCCTGAAGACTTCCGGTCAATGATCCTATGGTCAGGAGGCTTCTCTATGTGCATGTGCTTCCTGTATTTCAGTTTCCAAACACTGTAGTGATAGATTAAATGGTTGTCGACAGAGACAGTACCATAACATGTCCATGGTCTTAAATGCACCTTGTTTCTCTACTTTGTCATTTCTGTTTTGGACTTGCTAGGCTTCACAATAATGCCAGTATGTGAATTTGTTATCACGTCTGCTTACTTCGTTTCATGATTTAAGTACTGGAATGTTCACTCAAGAGCATATGTGTGCGCGCGCATGTCTGTGTGTGTGTGTGTGTGTGTGTATGTGTGTGTGTGTATGCGTGAAAGTTTGCTATTTTGAATCATTTAGAATTGGATTTAAATCATAAATGAATCTGTGTGCTTCTACGTTTGTTCCTTTTACTTGTTGCGCAGTTTGTTAATGGAAACTGCTGACGATATGATAGTGTAGTTATTGTGTAGTTACACCTTTGGTTTTGAATATGTTTGGTCTCAAGACCGTGAACACATGCCTATAAATCCTTGTCATTGAAATAAATACAATCTCGTCATGTAATAATTGTGTTACGTCAAGTTCCATATTGTGTTGCATGTGCTGATATGTTACACCGCTTCAATGAAAATGGTTCAAGAAATAAATTACAAGCTGTCATTTTTCTTCAAAACGTTAATATTTATTGAACATTAAAGATCGCTCTCATATATCAATATAGACTTAATACGCATGTATGGTGGTTTAAAAGTATCTAGTAGAATATAACCTGCTATACAAAAAGTATATTCCCGACGAACATTAAACACCGTTGAGTCTGCATTATGAAGCACAAAGATAAAAACTAATACAAAACGGATGCAGGTAAAAGGCTGAATATCACAAGGGCTTATTTTAGGCCGGATGAATTGATCAAGCTTTTAAAATAACTAAATATGGCAAAATGTACAAAGAAGGACGGAAATGTTTATATCACAGGTGACAATGGACAACTGAAACATACGTGATTATCAATGTTCTCGTGGCAATGATATCTACTAAACATAAAACAAACCCAAGGCATTTTAGAAAGTTCAATAAACCCTCAAGAAATACGTTGACAATTTTTCTCACAGGTATTGACAATTTTCAAAAGCATATCATTTCTCTTTTTTCTCTCTCTTTTTAATATGAATCAACAGCCATTCAAAGGACGAATATATATATATATATATATATATATATATATATATATATATATATATATATATATATATATATATTTACATATACCTCTCAATCCGGAGATTGAAAAAAGTGAACACCTCTCAAAGGGATGAATCAGTAAAACATACTGAAGGAGGTTCATCAACAAAATCTGCAGAGACTTTGAAATATGTCAAAAATATGTGTGTCGTCAGTCAACCAGTCAGTCAGTTAGAAGGTAAACTGTCCTTCTATAGCCATTCTACAATTTGAACTCTGACAGTCAACTTAGCCAATAAGTGACATTATCGGTCATTCAGAATAAGAACAATCACTATTGTACCTCATTTCTCGACAGAGCTGCACGTCTTCTCCCACTAAAGCAGATCAACCAAGCCTCTGAATTGCAAAAGGTTTGAAATCCTCAGGAAGGCATTGGCAGCATACGGGTCATCTTAGTGGTCAGTTGGTCTTGGTGGCAGCTTTACCTAAGTCTACAGACACGACGGTTTGAAGGTATTCGTCCAGGCGGTCAACGAATTGACCCAAAACATTGTACGTCTGAAAAAGAGAGAGAAGAACTCATGCAGGCCTATCAAGTTGTGACGAGTATCTGTCCCGGTCGAACCAAAAGTAAACATTACATACAAAAGAATGAAATTGTACATGATTAACATAAAGGCTCAAACATTCACACTCAAACGCGCGCGAGTGCGCACAAACACAAACACACACACACACAACACACACACACACACACACACACACACACACAAACAGATGCGGACATGAATACATTCACACACACACACACACACACACACACACACACACACACACACACACACACACACACACACAGACGCACACACACACGACACCTTCCCAACATGCATGCACGCACGCACACACATATACGCATGCACAATGAAGCACACATAAAGATGCAGTCACATACATGCGCATGCAAGCGCAAACACACACACAAACACACACTTACACACACACCCACAAACACAAACACACACACATACTCACGCACGCACGCACACACACACACACACACACACACACACACACACACACACACACACACACACACACACACACACACACACACACACACTCACCGTGATGTAGAACTTTTCCCTGTACTTTCGCTCCAGTGCCTGGTCAGCTGACTCCGGGATGGGGGTGGTGGGGGCACTGGGAGGGGAGGAGGGGCGCTCTGGTTGGGGAATGGAGGGGGTGGGGGTTGCGGCGGCAGCCCTACTTGGGGGTTTACTCTTCCCTCCCTTCGGCTCTGCTGCTTTGGCAGCCTCTGGCTTCGCCCCCTTAGCAGCCTGGGAAGAGGGGAAGAAAGGAGGACGTGATGAGCAATTATATAGGATTGTAAAAATAACCACAACCAGCCAATGCCGTCGTATGCTCCGCCTCATTATCGTAGCGTTAGGACTGGTTTGCAGAACATGCTGTCTGAATAAAACAGGTGATTGAAGGCCAGCCATCTATTCAACTGCTGTAAGGCGTTACAAACTAACCTTAACGGAACAACGTCTTGAATTATACAGGCCGCATCGCAGACGTACCTCCATGAACCGCTAGCAGCTCTAAAACCGCCATGTACCGTCAGGCTCGGCAAGCAGAACACACTGCCTGAATTATGCTGCGTTGTCCTGTGGCTTTTTTGGCGGGGGTTTTCGCTCTCCGAGTGCTCTCCAGCAATGCGCTTGCCTGCCTCTGGACCAGCCGCTGCGTCATACCACTGCCCAAGATGTCCCCGGGAGTAAGCTTCCAAAATCGAACTAGTCAGCCACACCCGGGCTCACGAACGAAGTCTGCACAATAGCTGACATCGTCTACCAACAACAACGATGACTATACTATGTACACTTGTGCCTACCTCTTTCCCGCCTTTGGGGTTCTTGACATCCTTGGGAGGTTTTTCTGGCGCCTTCTTCTCCTTCGCCTCTGCCTTGGCTCTGTCGCCTCCCTTGCCCTTCCTTGTGCCCTCGGCTGTGATGAAAGTAAAGTAGGCCTTGCTGATAAATGCAGGCTGATGTAAACCTAATTAGGCAAACAACTTCATGAAGTGAAATGTCGCTTTTACTTGAGAAGTGAAGAAGATCATTATGATAATGAAACAATGGTCGATATCGGCTAAAAATTCCTGTTTGTAATTTTTCCCTCACACACTGATAGCGTCTATTTCAATGCCAATGCATTAGCATCATATCATATCATATCATATTATATCATGTCATATCATGTAATATCATATATCATATCTGATCATCAGAACTGGTTACAGCTCCAGAACGTGAAGAGACTGTTCATGATTTGTTTATGACTGACCAAACAAAACAGTCGCTCGGAAGACAGAGCAATTATGCAAATATATAGCATGTATGATCCGATTTGAAAACAGTTATTTTTTCCTTTAAATGGGTAATGAACTGTATATCTGATTACAGATATATGCAAACTAATGCATTAAGAAAACATGCACAAATGAAGAATATATTAAACATACACTGCATGATGATAATGTCGTGATAAGAAACATGATATGTCATATTTCGTTTTAAAACATAGCATCATTTTTGTTTTAAATCACAATAATGGCACATGAATCAACAGCAAAAAGCTGTCAGAAAACAAAAGATACATTTATCAAAGTTTACAGAAAAAAAGCTCCGACGGCGTGTGCAGAAGCAATAATGCAAGCTTCAGCAGAAATTTTTTGCGGATTGTCATCATAAGAAAAAACCCACAAATTTCTCAATATGTGCATACTCGAAGAGAAACCCTGTGAAGCGTTTACCCTCAGGAGAATCTGATTCTTCAAGTATGAGAAAGGGCCTTCACCAAGCTCGAAGTATTGTTCTACTACCAGCCACCACCTCAGCTATTTATATCTATGAGTAAGCTGTCATCAAACTGCGTTAATTCTAGAGGAAGCATGGAAAGCCATGAAAGAAGCAATTCTACTCCAAGGGACAAGTAAAAACTTAGAAATACTACCTCTTCATTTCAGTTGCGTTGCTAATGTGTTGGTATCATATTTCTACATACCAAATACTCGCCAACAGTTTCGTTTTTTGTGTGTGATGAAGGAAAGTTTTGTCTAGAAATATATAAAAAGTACGTACACTACTGGTATTACCAAGGCCACAAACTAGAGACGATTCTCTTCTTATCATACAGAGACTAGATCAATCCAGTTCCCTGAATCTCGACTGATTTCAAATATGTGTCGTGCTCAGGCAATTAGATATACTATCATCGTTAATATATTACTACAAAGATACTTAATGATCTTTGTTATTTAGTGTTGCATCATTTGCTACCAGCATTTGTTTATATTCCAAACCTATACTCTGTAATTCTGCGACTGCAAGCTAACGGTTACTGTACAGTCCTCACGATATACGTACAATAAGGACATGTTTCTTTTTCCAAACCATGCCCTACTGCAAGTCACACACACGTCTGTAAGGGAACAATCCATGACTGATGATAGCTTCTTTTTACCTATATTTGTTTAAAACCACATCCTACTACTCAAACAAATTACTCGTGTCCTGCATTAATACCTAATTTGTATCCTATCAATCTTCTATAATTATCTCATATTAGTTATGCAAATATCAATATCCTGATATCAATGAGTAATATGTAACCTGCACATCTTCTCAAATTTGATCTTATTAGTCAAGCAAAGTACCCATGTCTTATATTAACATCTAATCAATAACCTAGACACCTCCTACAAATATATCGTATTAGTCATGCATACATCTGTCAGGAAACTCTCCTCTCCTAATATTACCGTCTACTTTGCACCTGAGACATCTTCTACAACCAGTTTCTATTAGTCATGCAAAGTACCCATGTCCTACATTAACGTCTAATTTGTACCCTAGACACCTTCTAAAACTAGTTCTTATCAGTCATGCAAATTACCCATGTCCTACATTTATGTCTAATTTGTACCCTAGACACTTTCTAAAACCAGCCTCTATTAGTCATGCAAATTACCCATACCTAACGTCTAATGTGTACCCTAGACATTTTCTAAAACCCGTTCATATTAATCATGCCAAGTACCCATGTCCTAGACTAACGTCTACATTGTTACTTAGACACCTTCTAAAACCAGTTTATATTAGTCATGCAAACCGCTGCCACTTTTGCAACTACCCACGACCAAATCTTACACTCTTTCTCTGACTTCGCTTTCTTTGGGGGTTCTGCGGAAAATGGTGCAGACATCAATCATGAGATCTCCGTCAAGTAGCAAATACAGCCATTGCTCAGCAAATCACTTCATTGAAGCTTTACAATAGCGTATTGAATCTTAAGTAACTATATCAGAGAAGGCAAACAGGCAAAACCATACACCTTTTCGGCAAAATGCACACACACAGTAAAATACTGAAAAAAGAAGTTAGAAACGAGAATCTGGAAAGACTGAGGAAAATGATAAATTAAAGGGCACCTGGTTCACACAACACTCATTCAGTCGACCTCAGTATGTCATAATTTTATGTTGTGAAAACTTCATAGACAGACATAGATATTGTACACGCCATGAGCTTGCTATTAGGGAAGGTATGTGCGTTATAAATAGTCTGTATTATTATTATTATTATTAATACTCACACAGTCTCGATCTCGCAATCTAGTTCTAAAATAGCACGGGAAAAGCGGGCAAAAGTCTGAAAAATCAAACACTCCTTCCCTCCGGAAAAAATAGAGAAACTTCAAAAATACACTGCAACTCAAACCTTTTTATCTCTGGGATGGAGAAGTGGGAACAGAGATTGGGGTTGGTGGAATGGGGGAACGGGTAATTGGAGCAGAGGTAGGGGAGGACTTGCTAACTATTTCCAAGCAGGGATACAGACATTTGAGATCCACTTCACACTAGTGGCGACCCATTTATCAGCTGGAAATGAGGTACATAGTACTTGTAGGCTAGGCCAAGTAAGGTGAAGCAGCTTAGCGGGAAAAGACGAATCGGAAGAGGTGGGTCTTTAGAGCACTTTTAAACTGGGGAAGAGTGTCAGAATAACGGACTGAGAGAGGCAGGCTATTCCAGGTTACAGGTCCAATATAGGAGAAGGCGCTCTCCTTGAGTTTTCTTGTTACGGCGGGAGACCTTAAGCATTCTAGAATCTGCAGCTAAGTGTAGAGATCTGGAGGGCGTGTAGACTGTAAGAATTTCTGTAAGAGCGTGTGATGCGGTGTTGTTGATGGCCTTGAAGCACAAAGTGGCAAGT
>JAWQFJ010022193.1:45000-62500 GCA_034096865.1 Theodoxus fluviatilis
AATATGTCCTGACAAAAAAAACTTCATGTTTCAAAGCGGCCTTTGCTTCACACAAATATAAACACATCCTGCAACCACACCATCATTTTTGAACATCCACCGACAGCTGCTTTCAAGGAGAACACCCAACCCTCATAACTAGACAGTACACGAGAGAGCGGCAGGTGCCCCACTACATTCCAGCACTACTGCTAGATGGCTTTTGCATCTACTAGTTTTACCAGAGGGAGTTGGAACAGGCTGTTCCTCTGTTTCTGTTTCTGCAAGAAAAGCGCAATCACAGCTATGACTAAGATTGCCATTTCTGTAGCAACCCACTTATTTTTAATAGTAGACAGCTGTGACCTGTGGATCAAGAAAATCCTTGTGTCAGCGAATAGCCATCATAAGCAGTTTTCCAGGCGGTGGCGATGGTGCTATAGAAGAGGGGGTCTAAGGTCTCAGTGGTCGACATTTGCTTCCTCTTGGAAACAAAGTATGCAGAAATGGTGCATTTATAGTAGCGATCATTGACTCGGATAAAACCACTACCTGGCCTTGTAGCCACAGGCTCTTCACATCCGAATTCGGGCTGCAGTGTGACATTCGATACTGCTGACGTCTTTGTTTAAAATCTACAGACAACCATGCTGGTGATAAAAGTGCCAGATTGGCCACTGAAGGCTGGCCTTTAGTCCACATTTGCTCCTGGCCGGTGATGACACAGGTGTTGAAAATAATGACAAAGCATGGCACCGTGAAACTAGCATTAATGTGTTTTCGGACAGGGTGAACATTTGTTCAAACAGCATGTATCCTTTAAACTGAACGACAGGTACTATTAAATGAACGTTTTTAGTACTTTTCAATAAGAATGAATACTATGACATATGGGTGTTAGATTTCGCATCATCAGCCTTAATCAATTGTATTGCCTGAAATCGTGTTAATTAGGGGATACAGGTTTCTGTAATTAGTCCAAAAAAAGATCACATCTCTATAAATCTAACTCAGTAACAAAATTCCCGGACCAATAATTCTACAAGGTACATTTATATGCTGCAACTTGGGCATTGCCAACTTGGACAGAGACTAATGAAGTAGAGTATTCGAAACATCACATTTTTCATGTGGGGTTTTAAAACCTGCTCCCCAAACTCCGTATATCCCCTTTATTTTTCTTGCGAGATTTCTTCATTTGAACAAAACACAAGTTTGACCACTCTGATAATGCTATTAATGAATCAATTTTGGTAGAGGGATTTTCTCAATAAAACGCTCCAGCATAAAAATGTCTTTCATCCTGTTCTAATTTCCTGAATCACCATCATCTCAAAGAGTTAGTTTGCCAAACTGACACAATACACTTACTCTCAGACAAAGTGCAAAGTGTATTTAAAAATCCTTCAAGAGACATACGACACATCATTTAGTTTTTTTTAATAAAAAGTTTGATCATCCACAAACGCAGAATGACTCTAAAGGTCTTCAGTAGTGTTGAACTTGTGGCTGCAGCGATTTTATGGTCTTTCTCATCACCTCAGCCTCAAAGTATCACGTGCTTGTAATTGACCTGAGATGTCAGCAGTTAGCTTGAGAGAAATTATTAGACAACGTCATAGGGGATTTTGTTCCATACCTGTTTAGTTTGGTACAAAGCAAATGCTGCTCTCCCAGAATATGCATTCAGTGCAAGGAGACATATGGATGGGTAGCATTCCATCGCAAACAGTCCCGCAGATGATGCCTTACATATTTAGTATCGGTGCATACGTATGTAGACAAACTGGAGTTTTCCCCCGCAGACCGGACTCTTAGTCCCTGTAGAGCCTTTATCCACACTTGACTGGTATTCTTGTTCCACTCTTTTTCGCCCATCTTGGTCTATTTTTCATAGCTTCTTTGCAAGACAGGCAATCAAACTGTCCATCTGCATCACAGGGACTTGAGAGTTAGCCTACGAACAGTAGCATACGATGGGCGGAGAAGAGTGGAGCAGGAATACTGTCAAGGATGGAGAAAGGCTCTGCAGGGACTTTAGAGGAACCTGGATGCCACAAAAGCCGTGCTATGTAAGTGGCAAGTGAGGGGTTGGTGCAAACACAGGTCATTCCCCAGGGACCAGAATGGGAGACTGGAGGCATGACCACCAGACTAGAAAGTGTATTTCATAATATGAAATGAAAATCGAGTCAACCATAGCCCAGGCTGCAGGTGATATTTACATGACATTACCATAGAAAGCAATGGCATATGGGAAATATAATTGCTGGTGTAGTCGTCATGACAATAGAAGTAATCACATTAACATAAATTATGATATGTTAGTACAAGAATACTATACAAATGTGACAACAATGTGGATGATAAGGCATTAATGTTGAAAATCATTTCAGCAAGACAATGGCAGTGATTGAAAATCAACCAAGCAACTTCAATGGGCTGGCAATGAAGTGAGTTGATTGTCATCAATTAAATGACACCATGTTTTGATACCAACTCAGTTGTCCAAAACATCCTTACCTAAAGTTTTTTCTATTTGTGTTATAAAAGTTAAAATAATTATTGATTGGGAAATAAATACAGATCGCCACATAAATGTAGTGTCCAGACAAACTAGTAACGCATGTCTTGAGTCCAGGACTAATATTTTCGTGACAGCTTTCTTTTAATTAGGCAAAAATGTCTCCTCCTAGACACATCAAGAAGAGACTAACACATGTAATACCATAAAGATACCGTAAAAGTTGGCCTATAAGCCGCTACTTTTTTTTCATGAACGGACCCCTGCGGCTTATCAGCCGGTGCGGCTAATGTATGACTTTTTTCTGCATCGCCAGAGTCAGCGATGTGTTTTTGGGTTTGACCTAGTTTCCGGCAGTGTGATCGTCAGTGTGATCGTCAGTGTTGGCCTATAATCATTCTTGAATCACTCACTCACTTGAATTCGCTCACTCACCTTCTTTTTGGAAGTTTGACGCATGACAACAATTCACACAGCACACTGATAGATCAGATCAGATGACAAATCATTCACCAAGACAGGACGTATGCGAAGAGCTACGTATGCAGAAGTGTGCCAGTGGGTACTGAAAGCGTGGGATGCAGTCAAGAAATCCACAATCATCAATGGATTCCAAAAAGCACAGATCATCGCTGCAGCAGACGATGCATCGACACCCACTGACAACGAGGCTGGCAGTGACAGTGACACTTCCGGTGATTCTGCACCAGAGGCGATACTGAACCTGTTCGTCTCTGACACGGAAGAGCCCGACTTCAGCGGATTCTCAGCATCAGATCTCGAGTAAAGACCATTGAACTTTCCTTTACGGTACCTCATGACTTTTGACTTTCTGTGTTGATGTTTCTGTTCGGTTTTGATGCTTCGAACTTTCCTTGACGGTACCTCATGACCTTTGACTTTCTGTTTTTGCCTTTTCGACTGCTGCTCAAACTTTTGATTGTATGCGTTTCGGTAGTATCCCCATTTCTTTAGAGAAGATTAATTTGCGCAGCTGAACTGCGATCTAACTTTTCCCTGTATAGTCTGGTCTCAATGAGATGTTTTTGTCTGCATACTTTCTCCATGACACTGCGTGGTAGCAGCCCATTTACCGGTAGTCAATAGTATAGTCTTAACTGATAATGAAGAAATATTTGCCGGTATTTTAACACGATTTTAGTTTAATGTACATATGTATATGCTGACAAATTTTGTGAAATAAAAGATGACGATTGAAAATCCTTTCTGTTTTGATGTTTCTGTTCGCTTTTGATGCTTTTCTCAGTGGTTTGCGGCGACTTTGTTTTGCCTTAGCCATGTTCGGTTTTCATGCGGCTTGTATGCCAGTGCGGCTAATATATGGATTTTTCAGTATTTTTCTTTAAAAACGGGGGGTGCGGCTTATAACCAGGTGCGCCTTGTAGGCCAACTTTTACGGTACACATGTAATGATGTAGCATCCACGTAAAGCAAACTGGCATACACTTTGTATACATGCGCATGAAAACATGAAGATTCAGATACAGGCACATGAACACATGCAGGAAATTACTAGGCATATACAGTTAAGGTGGCAGGCATCAAAATGAGTCATGAGTACATGCGTATATGTCAATAGATTGTATTGATGAGGTATGGATATGGATATAGATATGTGCACTTTGATGCAGAAGGCAAAACACATGCACACACACTCATACACACACACCACATACACACACATGCACGCATGCACACGCACACATGCATGCACACACACACACGCACGCACACACACTCACACACACTCACACACACACACACACACACACACACACACACACACACACACACACACACAGAGAAACACACACATGCGACACTTACTCATCACTCTCTGATTAACAAAAAAGTTATCAAACCAAATTAATATGTTTATACCTTCCGCAATGTTTTTTTACGTGGCTATCTTTATAACTAAGAAATAACTATCAAGCAAATAAAGCCTATTTCAGTTAATATGAACTCCAAGCATTACTTACACGTATGACTATTGTTACAACCCAATGGGGTTACAACATTGTTGTCTATTTTAGAGATAGACTAACTCTCAACAAAGACACGGAGGTGGAATGAATATCAAATTTCTATTGAAAACGGATTACCCGAATCTTCAGGCAAAACATGCAACATCAAACTAAAGTACTTCTTCATGAATTATCAGAATTTAAAAATGACCAGCCAGTATCAATTATTAATTAAACATAACTTTTTTCCCATCTCTCCCGCCCCTGGGATTGAACCACGGCACAGCGCCTCGCTGCAAAGCCCAACGCCTTAGCATGCTGGACCATCTACACCTCCCAAAAAAGAGGCTATCAATAGCCCAGCAGAGGCTTCGGGTTGGCTTTGAACTCATGAGGGCACAAGGGGAGAGCACTGGGATGTGGGCTGCCAGGATCTTTATTATGACGTAAACTAAACACCATGGATTTCTGGGAAGATCCCACAGACATCACAACTTTCAATCTTGTTGGCACGTGCCGTGGTTCAATCCCAGGGGCGGGAGAGATGGGAAAAAAGTTATGTTGATCGAGGAAAATTGCTGCGACCCTGTCTTGTCACTTTGTCTGGTATGAATGTGTGCATGATTGTGCATGAATGCATAGGTGAACATCAATTGATGCACCTGTTGGTTAAACGTCTTTACGTGCCAACAAGATTGAAAGTTGTGATGTCTGTGGGATCTTCCCAGAAATCCATGGTGTTTAGTTTACGTATTAATTAAAGCCATATAACTGTTCATCTTCATGAATAAAAGTCTAATAATGGTTCATCTTCATTACGACGAATAAAGGAGAGAGTTCAATGATGTTGGTAGCAGAGTTCTTAGCATCAGACTGAGAGTTCATTCTTTGTCAAAGTTCATCCGATGTTTATGAAACACAGGGGACAGAGGGAGAAACAGGTTTCATTTCTACTCATCACTGGTTCTGTAGACATGGGCAGGAGATCTTCGGGACCAAGAGGGAGAGACCACGGTGTCGTTCATTCTGGTGGCAAGGAGGTTTTCTCTTCCTCCACCGCTTCCATGAAAACACCACCATCAACCGTCCAGGCAACGGAAGGTAGTCGAGCATGTCCGTTTCTCATCAGGGAGTGGTACCGACTGACTAGCGGTCAGCCATGTGTAGAAAGCGTTCAGCCTCCTCTGACCACGTCAACAATCCTCGGTGCACCAAGGGGTCATGGGACCAAGCCCCCAGGAAACAGGGAATCTCTCGAAGTTGTCTTTCAACTTCCCAATCTGGCCCAGACCAAACTTCTCCCTTCCATAGTTCTTCCACTCCCCGAATCTCCTCCCTAATGACGTAATTAAGAAAATGACGTCAGTCCCGTCTTCTTTGTTATCGCTGAAAGCCAACGCTATGGATCAGTTTCAAGACCTATCACTTATCACACCTCCCTTCCTCTTTTGAGAGATTTCTTTAGGGACTTAATAAGAAAAGAAATCTCGTACAGGTAATCTCACAACTAACTGTCTAATCAGTCAAAATCTAGGCTGGTCAGAAACATTAAAAGCAATAGATATAATAAATTCATCTTTAAATCACATGCACATGCAAGAATGACTTGCCACAGTGGGCATACAACATGCAAAGCTAAAAGCTCTTTGTCTGATAATTTCTTAACTATCAAAGATATCATGCTAAAATGAACAGGCAAGATGTGCATTTTCGTTTCACTGTCGGCTCAAACAGTCGGCAACGACATTGTCCCTACCACGAATGTGGCTCAAATCCAACCAGAATTCTTTTTCCTTTTCTTCCATTCATACCATCTCCTCACTCTTTGCTTCATTTTGCCCATACATTCAGCAACGCACACTGACCACCTGCCACCTGTGGTCATACTGGACTCAGCCCTGGGTTGCAAATACACACCTCCCTTTCCATCCTTCTTCTCTCCTGTACCAGTCAACTTCACACTAGACTCAGTATTGACCTCCATCTTGCAGTCTTCCTCTCTCACATCCTCATCTTCTCCCTCCACCTTCAACCTTGAGCAACCAGCATACATCTCACAGCTTGCTGGCTTGACTACCATTTGCTCTTGCTCACAATTCACAACGTAAGCATCACCATCAACAGGGGCTGACGAACACAAATGTGGCATCTCAATTGCCTTGTCTTCTTTCTCTACTTCTTTTCTCACACACACGCCTCCCTTTTCCACTATCACCTCTGAATTTGCCCACTTTTTCTGGGTGGACTGCATCCCCACCCCACATGGCAGAAATCTATCTTTCCCTCTCTCTGGACCTACTAGGTTGTTGACGTCCCCACCTGGACTACATCTCTGCACATGTCGGACCAGACTTTCAGCAGCAGCTGAGTCGTGATACTGGCGCATCATGTTCACATGGACCAGCCTTTTCTTTTTCCTAGAGTCAGGGGTGAGGATGACATAATCCAGATCACCCACTCTCTCTGAAATCTCATAGGGTCCAGCATACTTAGCCTGTAGGGGCTGACTCGGGCACGGAACCAGCACGAGCACTTTGTCTCCCACATGAAACTCCCTCAGATGAGCCTTTCTGTCATACCACGTCTTCATTTTTTTCTGCTTCTCCCCCAGATGTTCCCTAGCTAGCCTTTGGACAGTCCTGAGGCGTTCTTTCATCCGGCTCACATACTCCAAGAGGTTTTGCTTGTCGTGCCGGTGTCGAGTCCATTCTTCCTTCAATGCCAGCAATGGACCTCGAACAGTTCGTCCAAAAATCAACTCGGAAGGAGAGTAACCTAGGGAGGCTTGTCTGGTGTCCCTAGCGGCAAAAAGGACATAGGGCACACCCTCGTCCCAGTCCTTCTCTTGTTCCAAACAGAAAGCTCGCAGCATCTGTTTCAGGGTACCGTGAAATCTCTCAACAGCACCTTGACTTTGAGCGTGATATGCGCTGCTTTTCACATGTCTGATCTCCAGCTCCGAGAGGGTCTGTTGCATCAACTTACTGGTGAAGTTTGACCCCTGGTCAGTCTGAATTTCGAGTGGAAAACCAAACTTGGAGAAGAAATTCACTAGAGCTTCTGCAATGGTTTTTGCTTTGATATTTCTCAGTGGTATAGCCTCAGGGTACCTGGTGCTGGTACACATGATGGTTAGCAAGTACTTATTTCTCCTTCTAGTGGGCGGTAACGGTCCCACACAGTCTAGTTGCACTCGCTCGAAAGGCATCCCCACTGCAGGAATTGGTTGCAGGGGTGCTACAGGTATGGGTGGGTGATGCTTCCCAGCTACCTGACAGATATGACATATCCTGCAAAATTCCTTTACATCTTTCTTCATCCCCGGCCAAAAGTAATATTGGAGCAGTTTTTGATAGGTCTTCTCGACCCCAAGATGACCCGACATGGCATGAGCATGCGCCATTTTCAGCGCGGCTCTTCTTCTCCACCCAGTAGGTAGAACCAGCTGTTCCACGGAATGCTCCTCTCCCTTTTGGGAATTCCAAATCCTCATGAGGAGATCGTCACAGACAACATAGTGAGCAGCAGCGTGTCCACTGTTTGAATCAGTCACCACTCTCTCAAAGAGTGGCGCTAACGTCGCATCACCTCGTTGCTCAGATACCAGATCATTGACCTGCTCTTCCGTGAGCTCTGGTGACTCTTCCGAAACTGGGCGCAAACACAGCGCTTTCAGTTTCAACGGGGTTTTCACTAACCCTAGGCTTCACAGCCTCGACAGCGTCGTCTGAGCTGTCTAGCTCCGCATTACTCGGAGTGGGAGAGGAACTCTCAGTCCCTTTTCTCTCCCCACCTTGCACATTTCCAGAGTTCTGCTCTGTCTGAAACATGAAGGTATCTTCGAGCGACCAATCAGGTTCGTCTTCCTGATTCTTCTTCGCTCGCGATCGGGTGACCGCACAGGACGGGAAGATTTCGTTATCTTCCACCACAGGAGAAGGATTTTCCACGACAATTGCACATGCCGGGACTCGGTTGCCGGCTAGGTCGTTTCCCAGGAGGAAATCAACCTCCGGGAGGGTGTCTGTCACCCCTACCTCAGCCTCCCCCCTGTACAAGGTGCTTTGCAGTGTAACCTTGTGCAGTTCGATGCAGAGATCTGCATCACTGGTAACCCCTCTGATTAAGGCTGTCCCACCTGTTCTAGTTCCACAGGACAGGGGAAGCAACCCTCTCCTAATCAGACTGATCTCAGCTCCAGTATCCCGAAGTATCTTCACTTCAACTGGCTTTCCGCACCCTACTGCTACCCAACCCTTTTCAATAAATGGGTTCTCATCTGAGGACTGCTTCAACGAAACAGCCTCGGGTTGCTGATGCATACTGCTTCGATCAACTTTGTGATTCCCGAAGGGAAAATCACACACCTCTCGTATTCCAGAGAGTTTCTCCGAGTTACCAGATTCCCTTGCAACCTTCGCCACTTTCTTAGCTTTTTCCTTTTCTCCTGCTTTGTTCTTTGGGCAGTTTGATTGGAAGTGTCCTTTCTCCCTGCACTTGTAGCATACAACATCCTTCACAGCTACAGTTTGCTTCCCAGAGTCACTTCTCCCTGAGAAATGTCTACCCTGTAATTCCCTTTTCCCTCCGGAAAATGCACCCTGTCCAGTCTTAGACTTGAATCCATCTACTTTCGTCACCCCCTCCCTCGCAGCAAGAAACTTCCCTGCTTTCTCGGCACACTCACGGACAGTCTTGCATTCTTTGTCACTCAGATAGACACGGATATCTACACCTACCGAATTCAGAAATTGCTCTTTCAAGATTGTCTGCCGCATAGATTCGAAAGAATCTACACCTTCTGCACGCACCCAAAGTTCAAAATATTTGGTCTGCCTGGACAAAAGTTCAAGAGGGTCTTCTTTCTCCCCGAGCTTAGTGTTCCGAAAAAGTTTCCTATGGACTTCTGCTGAGACTGCGAAAACTGAGAGCACCTTTCCTTTCAACGTGTCATAGTTCCTCACCTCCACTGCTGACAAACCAAGGGCAGCTTCTCTTGCTTTCCCTTTCAGACAAGGGAGCAAACTACGATACCACTCGTTTACAGGAATCTCAGATGCTTCAGCCAGCTGCTCAAAACTTCGGAAGTAGACTACAGGATCGTCTTGATCAGTCAAATCGTCCAGTCTCTCAAGACGGGGTGTTCTCACGTTCCCCTCTTCGCGACTTAATCGTTCACGTTCGAACTCAAATTTCTCTCTTTCCAATTTCAGTCTCGACTCTTGCATAGCCTGCTCCATTCGGAATCTCTCTTTCTGCATAGCCTGCTCCATTCGGAATCTCTCTTTCTCCCACTCTAGTCTCTCCATCTGCAAGTGCAAAGCTTCACTCTGATCCCCCATTTCGCGACTGTCCTCTTCTACCCTAAACAGGCCCTGTTTAGATAGTTCAGGAATGAGAATTTCATCAATTTGCCTTGAGGTCATGCGCTCCCGCAATTCAATGCCAAAACGTTCAGCCAAAGCATACTTTTCCTCTACCAGTGCAACGCGCACATGATCTGCCGTCATATTCTGTAAGAGATGACGTATGTCTACAGTCTCCTCACTTCCGGTGGCCATTTTTGACAAATTTCCGTTAATTCCTACCTTTGTTGCGCGAAACTGCCGAGTGCATTAACAGGATCAGACAATGCACATAATGCAAGTAGCAAACAGAAAGATCACCAAGGACAAAAACACACTCTCAAACAGGTTATCGGAAATTTCAGTGATGAGCAAAGAAATAATTTAAATCACAACTTTCATGTTTTCGAATCTAGCTCAATTTGTCAAATTCATATCTCGGAACGAGCGCCCAATTTATGTTACAACCCAAGGGGGTTACAACATTGTTGTCTATTTTAGAGATAGACTAACTCTCAATAAAGACACGGAGGTGGAATGAATATCAAATTTCTATTGAAAACGGATTACCCGAATCTTCAGGCAAAACATGCAACATCAAACTAAAGTACTTCTTCATGAATTATCAGAATTTAAAAATGACCAGCCAGTATCAATTATTAATTAAAGCCCTATAACTGTTCATCTTCATGAATAAAAGTCTAATAATGGTTCATCTTCATTACGACGAATAAAGGAGAGAGTTCAATGATGTTGGTAGCAGAGTTCTTAGCATCAGACTGAGAGTTCATTCTTTGTCAAAGTTCATCCGATGTTTATGAAACACAGGGGACAGAGGGAGAAACAGGTTTCATTTCTACTCATCACTGGTTCTGTAGACATGGGCAGGAGATCTTCGGGACCAAGAGGGAGAGACCACGGTGTCGTTCATTCTGGTGGCAAGGAGGTTTTCTCTTCCTCCACCGCTTCCATGAAAACACCACCATCAACCGTCCAGGCAACGGAAGGTAGTCGAGCATGTCCGTTTCTCATCAGGGAGTGGTACCGACTGACTAGCGGTCAGCCATGTGTAGAAAGCCTTCAGCCTCCTCTGACCACGTCAACAATCCTCGGTGCACCAAGGGGTCATGGGACCAAGCCCCCAGGAAACAGGGAATCTCTCGAAGTTGTCTTTCAACTTCCCAATCTGGCCCAGACCAAACTTCTCCCTTCCATAGTTCTTCCACTCCCCGAATCTCCTCCCTAATGACGTAATTAAGAAAATGACGTCAGTCCCGTCTTCTTTGTTATCGCTGAAAGCCAACGCTATGGATCAGTTTCAAGACCTATCACTTATCACACTATCTAGTTTGGAATAACATTATACTTTGTGATTTTTAAAAAAACATAGCAGAGGAAACTAAAACAATGCATAAAAACACAACTTTCACAACAAATGCATGCTTTCAAACTTCTTTAACACCAAAATTGTCATGTACTGCATGTCATGTTTTTAGTTTTCTATATTTTTGTCTGTGTTAATAAGACAGAAATATTACATAAGTCAGAGAAGTGGAGTTGTTTCAAGTGAAGAAAGCAATAAACCACGCCACAGGAACTCAAAGTATATTTGAAATTCATAGAGCAGATTTTGTTCCTGAATGCCAAAAGCATGTACAACTACAGCGCTGTAATCACAGCCGTCTATTAAATTCTAAATGCAATATACATGTTCACTCTTCTATGCAAGGAAAAACTTAGGCCTATCAGTTATGCATTACTGTGACACTAATGCATTACAAGATTTACGATTCAGAACGGATCTAAGAAAATGAAAAGCATTTGGTGCAAGAAATACAGCTGGTCATATAGGACCCAGAGACCAAACAGAGCACACACTTCCAAAGAGCCCCACTGTGTAGATGAAGATAAAAAGCATGACAGACACAATACCGCCTATGAGGCAAGAGTGTAATGTTGCCAAAAGACATGGCAGCCAATGAGAGCGCCGTGAACAATGGAAATGGAAGACAAAGGCAAGGGAGACTACACAGTCTAAAGACAACTGTGCACAGAGATCGCAACAAGATAGCTGTGTGTAAACCAGGTTTGAGATCGCAGCCACCTACAAGAGGAACTGAGGGTCTATAACAGAAAAAAAGGAGTTTCAAACAAAATACCCGTTAAACTACCAGCGGAGGTGGTAGACATTCGACGACTTTCGAATGATGTGCCTGTTCATAGTGCAAAAAATAAAACAAACTTCATTGAATATATATATATATACTTTCGAAACCAATGCAATAATAATTCATACAAGTATCTAGAGTTTATCAGCAGAGTTGAATTAAATGTGAACATAAGCCGAGTTATCAGATCCTGAATGGGAATGTTCATTTTAAAAAGGTGAAACAAATGGTGCACGACACACAGTTAAAGATTTCAACTTGATTTACATTAAAATATACATTTTGTTTATTTACAACACAATACAATGAAATGAGATACAATTCAGCACATGTAAAAATGAGCGAAGAGATTAGAACTTATGCAGAACACTCTATTATGAGAAATCAAGGTACAGAATAGACAAATAAAAATTCCTCTGAAAAAATGCCAAACATTCTGATTGAGAAATCAACATAAACAGGAGAAAGTAGAAATGCCACTGAAAAAATGATGGGAAATCAAAGAGCACAATACATGGCTGAAGTGTCTCCATAATTTTCAATCACACAAAGATCTCAGAGTGAGGAACGTTGCATGAAATCATTCACAAACCTTAATCTGATTTTGCTTCAAAGACTACCCAAAAGAAACATCACTATTTTTTATTTTTAATCAGCGAAATTTTGTCCAGAAGTGGGTTTAAGATCGCTAGAAATGGAGTAAAGCAGGAAAATGATTCAATTTGGTATAAAATATATTTATCAACACGGGCATTAAATAATGATACTGGCTGTTGAAAGTCACATGCATAAATTTTCAACCAGAAAGTATCAGATCATCGTCATCGTCTTCATCATCATCATCCTCCTCATCATCATCATTGTCATCGTCATCATCATCATCATCATCATCATCATCATCAGCATCATCATCAGCATCATCATCATCATCATCTTTACTTTATCCTCCTTTTCTCTCTTTTTTTTCTCTCAAAGAATTTCACCCTGGGCCACAACCGTGCAACACCAATCAACCAGATGCAAATCTAGCAATTTTGCGCAGCTTCCAATGTAGCAACTGCTAGCCACAAGCAATTGCGAGCAAGCATTTTAAACACTGGTCTAGACTCAGCACTGCCTGACCAATGACACTTCAGCCTTTATAAGGGATTTTTTTTTACAGAGAAACTCAGTGGCACCGATTTCTTCGACACCACTAAATAAAGATGAAGAGAAAGATAGTGGGGGATATGATATTCCAGGTAGCAGCTTGAGATTTCACGGATAAGTGACATCCAGTTATGGGACACAAACTCATGATATTGCATGAGCTGAACACAGAATAGCAACCACCAAGCATTTTGAGTACACAGGACGGATGAAGACACGGTCTTTAAGAAATCAACAATACAGATTTCACGGGAAGATGAAACTACACACATGGCGGTAGAAAGAGGAATCATCACGGTAAGTAAGGAATATGAAGTGTGGAATCTAGAAACCTTCAAGGAATACTAACACCTGCACAAGGAGGAGTTCACAATTATACCCAAACAAGGGTCATGTCAATATACATGGGAGAAACTGAGAGACATCTTGGTAAGTAATTATTCCAGGAAGTAATCCAGTACAGAAAAGGCCATCTTAGATATACCACAAAGGGAAAAGTAGCATAAAGTTAAGCAGGTATGGGGTGAGGGAGAAATCTTAATGAATACCTTCAGAGCTATGTGTTGTCACTCTAGAGACGCATTCGCGCTCTGACATTTCTGTAAGAGTTTAATAAAAGGTCAGAAAATGAACAAAACACATAAATTATCATATCTCTCTCTCTCTCTCTCTCTCTCTCTCTCTCTCTCTCTCTCTCTCTCTCTCTCTCTCTCTCTCTCTCTCTCTCTCTCTCTCTCTCTCTCTCTCTCTCTCTCTCTCTCTCTCTCTCTCTCTCACCCTAGACATACAAGACACAAAACATATTATAAATCTCACAAACATACAATCTGATTTGAAATTGAACAGATGTCCCCTGCACACACACACACACACACACACACACACACACACACACACACATTCAAGCAAACATACACTCTCACAGAGAAAGTAAAAAACTAAATTCCTGCATTACATTGCCTCATTGTGTTGCTTTAAGCCTCAGCCTTTCGGCACTGTATAATCTGTCATTAATGCTTCAAAATACCTCTTGGCAAGAGGTGTGCTTTCAACCAATTCTATGTTTTCTAGATTACATTCTTACCTCGACAATATTTTCATACATGACTCTGCAAGCAAACTTCAGGAAAATTTTAAATGAAACGTTTAGGTGCATTGCAAATACCACGCTCATTTTACTGAGATTTTTGTCACTTGTAAGAGGAAATGGCAAATGAAAACTGTCCATCAATGAGCGGTGAAACAAAACACATTTCCTGTGTTTTGGTATAATGAGTTTTTGTTTGCAGGGTTTGTTTCAAACCCTGCAAACGTGAATGAATGATTGTCAAACGTCTATTCCTGCAATGCTTCAACTTGAACCACACCACCAAAAATACAAAGAAACCATACAGCCTTCCAAATAAAAAAGGCATGCTCAAATGTTATTTGTACCATTCGAGAAACATTTGTAAGAAAAATATGAGCATACGCAAATCTGTGAAAGGTGGTGGTAAGAAGCACTCACATACATACATACATGTTCACTTCAGCACATACTGGTATGCACGCAGTCACAACAGACAGGTCAACTCCATACAAATGTTATCATATGGAAATATGGCTTCAGTGATAAAAACAAACAAAACAAAACAAGCAAATAATCATGACGTTTTTCAGAACAGAAAACTAGGGAAATATCCTAGGAACAAAACACATGATAA
Organism: Theodoxus fluviatilis; assembly: GCA_034096865.1. Classification (NCBI taxonomy): domain Eukaryota; kingdom Metazoa; phylum Mollusca; class Gastropoda; order Cycloneritida; family Neritidae; genus Theodoxus; species Theodoxus fluviatilis. The sequence continues at coordinate 59,857 of JAWQFJ010022193.1, forward strand.
ACTGTTGCAAAACGGCAGAAGGATCAGTGCTTCAAGTTCAGTCATCTGGTACATGACTTACTTGTACTTTCAATTACAATCCATAAGCTGAAACTGAAGTTTAAAACATGTATTGAAATAAAGAAAATATTTATGAATTTCAAAGCAAATGAAATCATGAGCAGCACAACAAATGTGTGTGTCAAGTTTAGTTTGCGGGATTGCCCAATTCATGAAATTTCACCATTGTGATGTGGATATATACCAATATATAAAGTAGGAAATTATTTGACTAGAAACAAACTTATGAAATCCTCCGAAATTACAAGATATGTATGATATTGAATCAACTTCACATTTTAGGTAAAATTGAGTTAATCTCTCTTTTCATACTTTTCATCTCTACTATATATCAGCCATGTACTTTTTCTCTGTTTTTGTTTCAAATGTGTGTGTGTGTGTGTGTATATGTGTGAGTGTGTTTATGTGTGTGTGTGCGTGTATGTGTGTGTATGGGAATATGTGTGTGTATGGGAATATGTGTGTGCATGTGTGTGTGTTCTGTGTGTGTGTGTGTGTGCACCCGCACATGTGTCTGTGGTGTGTGTGTGTGTGTGTGTGTGTGTGAGAGAGAGAGAGAGAGAGAGAGAGAGAGAGAGAGAGAGAGAGAGAGAGAGAGAGAGAGAGAGAGAGAGAGAGAGAGAGAGAGAGAGAGAGAGAGAGAGAGAGAGAGAGAGAGAGAGAGAGAGAGAGAGAGAGAGAGTTTGTGTATTTGTGTACATGTGTATTCTTGGTTTAGAGTTTTCAGTTTGAATTTATTTACAGAAAAACACAATGCATGTAAGCAACTTGAATTCCTGAATGTCAGGAACCAGGCAATTCTACAAACCAATCAGGACAAAGCAAATGCAGTTCAAATCAGGATGAGCACCACTCAAACAAGCTATGGCAGTGTCCACGCTGTCTCTAAGTGCCACGACCACTGCAAACAGTCTGTGAAGACACACAAACTCCTATCACACCAAATAGTTTTTGCCGATGCGAAATAGAAAGAAAAAAAATGGCGGTGCCTACCTTCTGCCTTGGGGTCTGGAAGTCCCAGACTCTTGCGGAGAAACATGGCATGGCCCTGCATCTCATCCAAGGCTTTCCGGAGCAGCTGTCGCCTGACACATCGTGTGGGAGGTCAAGGTAAGACAAATAGTTTTGGTTAAAATATAATACTGTATTCAATAGTAAAACGCAATGCAGTACAAAACCCTAGGGTATCATACTAGGAAACGAACACATTAAGGGGGTCGTGTTTAACGCTCGGTTTTTTATATATAAATATATGTATTAGATCACATTAATGGTGAATAACAGTCTCGTCATCCTAAGCAGTGACTGAACGACGGCACCTAATCGCCTTGCACAACTGCCAACAGGTCAAGCTACTACACCAGATCCCAATCTTTAAAAAAACATGTGTTCATCCGCGTTGTTAGTCGTTTGCTTGCAGTCGATGTACTTTTGCGGGAGAGGTAATGTGATGCTCTCCAAACAACTAAATACGCTGAAAAACGCATCTTTTTTAAAGGTCGAGAATTGGCGTAGTAGCTAGAGCTGTTGGTAGTTCGGCGAGGTGATTTGGTGCCGTGGCTCAGTCTCTGCTCAGAATTGATTTGACTGTTATTCTCCGTCATTAACATCCTAGAGCGAGTCACTCATTTTTTGAGGAAACCAGTATCCACATTTGCACATCAGAGGTTAAAAAAAGACTGTCATAAATTTGGTTGTGAAATGGAGGAAGTAATACAAGATTTAAAAATTCGCGGTCCCTACCGTTTTCAGCTAGAGCCAGCATGGCCATAATCTGTCCTTACATTCATCATCAAATCCATACATCTATCCATCCATCACTTTTTCCATCCATCCAGCAATCAGTTCATCAAAGTATATTCGCGTATGTATCTATCTGCCAGCCATCCATCCATTCATCATTCCTCCATCTGTCCATATGCCACCCGTGGGTCCTCCATCACTCATCCATCCCCTTTTCTGCATGTCATCCATGCATAAGGCAGGCATGCAATCAGCCAGCCATCCAGCCAGTCATCAAACACCCAATGAAAGCAACCCTACCCCACGACAAGGACATTTTCCGAGGATGAGGCGTTGGGGGTGAAGGTCAGCTTTGCTGTAGCGCTGCTGAGTTGCTGCATAAGACTTTCTTTCCTTTCGTTGTCTTCGTCCAGACCCTGCACCAGCTGTGTGGGAACAATACGTGGTATGACGTGTACGTCTTCTTTTTCTCCTTTGAACAAAAGGGGAAAGTAGCACCACCAAGAGGAATATTTTGATGCTCAGGGAATATTCTGGTGACCAGGAACAATGTTTTCAGCAGCAACCTCTTTTACTTTCTATATTACGGCTGCTGTACAAGGTGGCCAGAAAAGAAAATCCCAAAGTAGATTTCTCGTGAGTTTGGGCTTAACTGTTGTTGTCGTTGTCATTCTTATTGATGTCATCTCCTCCTCATTATCATCAACATTAACATCATCAATAGCATCATCATTGACAACAACATTGTCATCAAACTCCATCAAAGACTCCAAGCCAAGTGACCAGCAGCTTCAGCATCACCCTCCTCCTCCTCCTCACAATCCTCCTCCTCTTCACCATC
>JAWQFJ010022193.1:67500-75372 GCA_034096865.1 Theodoxus fluviatilis
CTTATCTATGTGCACCTGCTGTACAAGTAAGCACATCCATACACACATACATGTATGCACACACACATACACACACACACACACACACACTCACACACACTTCAACCCCTCCACTGCAATTTGTCCACCCCATCCAACAATTCTTTCCCAACACATATTTTGGCGTATTTACTACAGAAAACTTCAGGACACCCCTCCCAGTTTACAAGACGTTTCTTAGGACAGATACATGCGGACAATTTCAGAAACTTAAAAGTCACCTGCCTGTGTAGAAAGTAATCTGAAGTGCTTCCAAAATTTGCGGGGTGAGCTGTTACCAGTGTAACTGTAAAATTGTAACTTGTAAATACTGTCCTCATATCGACTCACTTTTGTGTGCTTTGTAGTTCATGCTCATTACTATATTTGGTATAAGGGAAACAAAACAACAAAAAACTTCTTTCTCAACACAAATCCTCCTCACCTTCCAGTTGTAGTAGATGGAGGTGGTGCCATCATTGACAATCTCCAGGTATGAGGTGACCCTGTCTCCAGCGAGAGCATCAAAAGTCACCCTGGCCTCTACGCCAATCTGTCCGGCAAAACCGCAATCGTCCCCTGTCCATCGTGCAGGCTGTCCGGCAAACCTCAGTGAAGGTCCAAAGACAGGGGAGTCAAGGATTCCCTTGTCTTGGGGTTCGGGCTCACTGTAAAGAGACCAGGGTTGAGAATTAAGTCAAATTCATAGGATCTAAAGTGCACAGTGCATCTCCACCGTGTGGACAGATATGCTGGGTCATCACAAGCTGTGTTTTCCTCTTAACATTTTGTCAAACATTTCAATTTTAAGGGGTGGGTGGGGTGGGGGTGGGGGGGTGGGGGGTGGGGGGTGGGGGGGTGGGGTGGGTGGGGGGTGGGGTGGGTGGTGGGTGGGGGGTAAACAAAAATCTGAGAACTAGGCAAACTGTATAACCTCATCAGAGAAGCCTAGAATATATGCTTTTTGAAATGTTTTCATCTTGTTGAAAAGCTGACCAGTTGTAATTTTAAAAAATGTAAAAGGGATACAAATTTGTCACTGTGTGGTATCAAATAGTCAGGTAATTAATTGTTTAAATCTTATTTTGCTATTTGTTCTATGGCCCATGATGAAGTGAACACATTAGGTGAGAAGAGTGTCAGCTGCAATTTGCAGGCAACAAATATTGACCTTCTTTCAGTACTCAGTTTTAGCTAAATTCTCCTCTGCACTGGTTATGTTGTGACAAACTGGAGGACCAATGCATGTCACGGGAAAACTCTTTTCTATGTCTGCTTCTTAAAGGCATCTTTTGAAACAAACTATTTGTTTATTTGTTTATTCATTTATTTACTTATTCATTCATTCATTTGTTTGTTCGTGTGTTCATTCATTCATTCATTTATTAATTATTTCATTCATTCATTCATTTGTCTATTAAATACTAATTTCTTCATTCATCACTTATTATTTATTCATTTTTAAATTTACTTATCATTTATTTACTTTCTAAGCCCGAATTATTTCTTAAATAAACAGATGCAGAATGAAGATCACTCATTTCCAATAGTTTTGCAGAAACTGAAATATACACAATAATCAGGATGATAGGCTGCAGCACATGTAAACATGAACAACAATTACGATTACTGTCAGAGTTGTAACACTGGAACAATGCCTGGGAGGAAAAAGAGGACGGGAGAAGGGATCAACCTCGATTTGGAAAGGGATATACTCAACCCAAAATGTTTATTATTTATTTTAAAAACAGCTCATGCAAGCCTAAGATTTAAAAATGACAATCAATTAGTAATACTCACACAGCAGCCATTTCATCACTGTTGATTATCACACGTATATAAAATCATTTCAAGCTTTTCAATCTCCTATGACAGGAACAAGTCAAACTTTTTACATCACATGATAACAAATTTTAAGAAATTAAAGTGGGTGCAATTTCTCCTTTAATGACAACTATGATGCATATGACACTTCCAAGAGGAATTGACTAGTTCTGCACCAAAGGATTCAAGCTGATCCTCACAAATCATAGTTATCAAAACTGCTTTAACTCTTAAGTCCCTATATTGCAGATGGTGAATTTAATGGCCTGGCCTGCAATCAACTAAGAAATGCTGTCTAAAACAGGCAGAGAGGGGCAGAACCGGGTTACCAATCAAGGGTGGAGAAAGAAAACAAAAATAGATAAATAAATAAATGACAAGATATATCCAAATAAACAAACTGATCCAACACCAAACAACAAACTAAAATGGTCCAACAGCCAGACAACACTTGAGAACCACACTGCCACTACAACATAGAAGCCATTTAGAAGATCAAAGAGTGGTCCATGCTATAAACCTGGGTGATCCAAGGAAGATCTGGATAGGTGACAGCGAAGATCGCCCTGAGTAATGCCTACAATTCAAAGACAACAAATATCAGGCAGTGAATTACTTTAAAACTTTTCAGTGAAATCAATCTCCTTTCCTCTTCTGTGTCAAAAAATAAAAGCTCCAGTATGTGCATACATGCACACACACACACACACACACACACACACACACACACACACACACTTACACACACACACACACACACACACACACACAACATTCACACACGTGTGCACAGGAGACAGAAGCACAAACAGCATCTACTCACAGGCGTGTGAACAACAGATATATGAACTATAGAACACATGAATAGAGCACTAGAACTCAGCCATCCCCCTACCTCCATTTTCATGTGTGATTCTAATCCATCTGCTGCCAATTAGCATCATTTGACACACCACAGCTGCTACATTACCTCCCTCATCAGCTGCAACCCCCCATTCCTGTTGAGTTTTCAGGGCCTGCTTGTAACATCCCTTCCTAACTCCATTAACAACATCCTACAGCATCTCTGCCACACATCATATACATCACTGAGAGGCCACTAAACTACACAGCTCATGCTTAACGAGGGATTGCAGTCACTACACTACACAGCTTATGGTTCAAATAGGATTGCAGCAACTACACTACACAGCTTATCGTACACATAGGATTGCAGCAACTACACTACACAACTCAAGATTCACATAGGATTGCAGCAACTACACTACACAGCTCATGGTTCACATAGAACTGCAGCAACTACACTACACAGCTCAAGGTTTACAAGGGACTGCAGTCACTACACTACACAGCTCATGGTTCACATAGGATTGCATCGACTACACTATACAGCTCAAGATTTACAAGGGACATATAGCTGCAAGAGTACATATGATGCCTACCCTTGCTTTACTTCATCAGTCTCAAAGTCCCTCAGCTCCTCCAGGTAGAGATCCGATTCCTGGTCTGGGACATCTTGGAAAGGCCTGTTGCTGCCAATGATCTGAAGATCCTCAAAGTCCTGGCAAAGAATCAGACATGTAGACAAGAGGTGAGAGTGTTACAGATATAAGTCTCTTCTTCTTCTTCTTCTTGGTTGTCTCTCAGGTGTCAAGGAAGACGACTCGCTGTGCCATCATCTGTGGATGATGAGGGTGAGAGATGAAGTGCACACCGTGGCCTTTGAGTGAAGGATTTTAAAGTGGAAAAGCCGTTGCACAGGGACAATCCCACTCTCTCGGCCTCAGGAGTCCAGATCCAGTGGCACGAAGAAATCGTTACGTACAGATATAAGTAATAGTGTCATATATCACATTACTCATATTTGACAGCAATTCAGATGGTGATACATATCATAGAAGCAAATGAGATGTCCAGAATTTTAAAAAAATGCATCAAGAACACATACACGCACAACACCTGCTCTAAGTTTAAAATCTCTGTCGTTTGAATTGAGACCAGATGTCACCAGACAAAAAATTTGAATTGCAAAATGATAGAATATGTTGATTTTTTTCTGCAATTATTACTTTATTATGTTCCCTTTATCTCCAAGGAAATCATCATCATCATCATCATCATCATCATTGTCATCATCAAAATGTTTATCACCACCCCTAACAACACTAATGTTATCACCAACTTCACCACCATATTCAGCATGTTCATAAAAGCCATTCTTAAAAGAAACAACATGACCACCATCACCGCCACAATCACCACCACCACCACCATGATCACCACCACAACTACCCCCCCCCCTCCTCTCACCATCACCACAATCACCACCACTACCACAACTACCATCACCACCACAACTACCCCCACCTACACCACAATCACCACCACAATCACCACCACAATCACCACCACCACCATAATCACTACCACCAGTCACCACAACCACAACTATCACCATCACATCCCCAACTACCACCACCACCACAACTACCCCACCCCACCAGAATCACCACCACCACCACAACTACCACTACCATCACAATCATCACCACCACAACTTCCATCACAGCCACCACCATCACCTGCACCATCATCACCATCATCATCACAACTGCCACCACCCAATCACCACCACCACTGCTACCACCACCACCACCACCACCATTGCCATCACCACTGCCACCACCACCATTACAATCAACTCCACCACCACCACCACCATCACCATCACCACCACTACCACAATCACCACCACTACCGCCACCACCATCACCACCACTACCACAATCACCACCACTACCACCACCACCACACCACCCCCACCACCATCACCACTACCACCACCACACCACCACCACCACAACCACTGCCATCACCACCACCACCATCACCACCATCATCACCACCACCACACCACCACCACCACCATCACCACCATCACCACCACCACCACCACACCACCCCCATCACAATCACCACCAACACCATCACCACCACTGCCATCACCACCACCACAACCACCACCATCACCACCACCACAACCACCACCACAACCACCACCACAATCAACACCACCAAAACAACAACTGCCACCACCACCACACCACCCCCATCACAATCACCACCATCACCACCACCACCACCACCATCACTCCCACCACAATCACCACCTCCACCACTGCCGCCACCACTATCATCACCACCACTATAATGACAACAATCACCACCACCACTGCCACCACCACAATTACCACCACCATCACCAACACCACTGCCACCACCACAATTACCACCACCATCACCACCACCACTGCTATCACCACAATTACCACCACCACCACTGCTACCACCACAATTACCACCACCATCACCACCACACCACCACCACAATCAACAACACCGCCACCTCCACTACCACTGTCACCACCATCACCACCACCACCACCACAATGACCACCACCATCACCACAATCACCACCACCACCACCACCATAACTACCACCACCACCATCACCACAATCACCACCACCACCACCACCACAATCACCACCACCACCATCATCACCACCACCACCACCACCACCATCACAATCACCACCACCACTACCACCACCACTGTCATCACCACCACCACCACCACCATGACCCTCACCACCACCACTACCGCCACCACAGCCTGAAAACAGTAGAGAAAGTAGAGCCTTACAGGTTTCTCCTCCACCAGCTCCTTGATGAGTGGGTCCAGCTTGTTGAGCTTCTGCTTCAGGTACTGAGACTGGTGCCAGGGGTAGTTGCTGGTGGACCGGTCCAGTGCCCAGGTGATGCCTGTGTAGGCAATGACAGGTAATGAGAATGTTGATGAAGGTAATGGGAATGTTTATGACAGGTCGGTGGACCTCAATGATAGGTAATGGGAATGTTTATGACAGGTTGGTGGACTTCAATGACAGGTAATGGGAATGTTTATGACAGGTTGGTGGACTTCAATGACAGGTAATGGACATGTTGATGACATGTTGGTGGACCTCAATGACAGGTAATGGGAATGTCGATGACAGGTAATTGGAATGTTGATGACAGGCAATGGGAATTTTGATGACAGGTTCGTGGACCTTAATGACAGGTAATGGAAATGCTGATGACAGATAATGGGAATGCTGATGACACGCGATGATAATGTTGATGACAGATATGGTGGACCGGTCCAGTACCCAGGTGATGCCTGTGTAGGCAATAACAGGTAATGGGGAATGTGATGCCAGATAATGGGAATGTTGATGACAGGTAATGGGAATGTTGATGACAGATATGGTGGACCGGTCCAGTACCCAGGTGATGCCTGCATATGCAATGACAGCAAATGGGAATGTTGATGACAGGTAATGGGAATGTTAATGTTAGGTGGTGGGAATGTTGATGACAGGTAATAAGAATACTGATGACAGGTTGGTGGACCTCAATGACAGGTAATGGGAATGTTTATGACAGGCAATAAGAATGTTGATGACAGGTAATAGGAATGTTGATGACAGGTAATGGGAATGTTGATGACAGGTAATAAGAATACTGATGACAGGTAATAGGAATGTTGATGACAGGTAATAAGAATACTGATGACAGGTAATAGGAATGTTGATGACAGGTAATGGGAATGTTGATGACAGGTAATAGGAATGTTGATGACAGGTAATGGGAATGTTGATGACAGGTAATGGGAATGTTGATGACAGGTAATGGGAATGTTGATGACAGGTAATGGGAATGTTGATGACAGGTAATGGGAATGTTGATGACAGGTAATGGGAATGTTGATGACAGGTAATGGGAATGTTGATGACAGGTAATGGGAATACTGATGACAGTTAATGGGAATGTTGATGACAGGTAATGGGAATACTGATGACAGGTAATGGGAATGTTTATGACAGGTAATGGCAATGCTGATGACAGGTTGGTGGACCTCAACGACAGGTAATGGGAATGTTGATGACAGGTAATGGGAATGTTGATGACAGGTAATGGGAATGTTGATGACAGGTAATGGGAATGTTGATGACAGTTAATGGGAATGTTGATGACAGGTAATGGGAATGTTGATGACAAGTAATGGGAATGTTGATGACAGGTAATGGGAATACTGATGACAGTTAATGGGAATGTTGATGACAGGTAATGGGAATACTGATGACAGGTAATGGGAATGTTGATGACAGGTAATGGGAATGTTGATGACAGGTAATGGGAATGTTGATGACAGGTAATGGGAATACTGATGACAGTTAATGGGAATGTTGATGACAGGTAATGGGAATACTGATGACAGGTAATGGGAATGTTTATGACAGGTAATGGCAATGCTGATGACAGGTTGGTGGACCTCAACGACAGGTAATGGGAATGTTGATGACAGGTAATGGGAATGTTGATGACAGGTAATGGGAATGTTGATGACAGGTAATGGGAATGTTGATGACAGGTAATGGGAATGTTGATGACAGGTAATGGGAATACTGATGACAGGTAATGGGAATGCTGATGACAGATATGGTGGACCTGTCCAGCATCCAGGTGATGCCTGTGTATGCAATGACAGGTAATGGGAATATCGATGACAGGTAATGGGTATGTTAATGGCAGGTGATGGGAATGTTGATAACAGGTGATGGAAATGTGTATGGAAGGTAATGGATATGTTGATGACAGGTAATGGATATGTTGATGACAGGTGATGGGAATGCTGATGACAGGTGATGAAATGTTGATGACAGATAATGGAAATGTTATTGATAGGTAATAAAGAAGTACTGGAGACTTTAGTCCAACTTCAAAATTGTATTTCAGAGCTTTCGGGGCCAAGTAGGCTCCTTCTTCAGTGAAATAAAAGGATATGTTTGAACGAGTCTGCCAAATCTGACGTTGCACCACTAATGACGTAATGTCCGATGCCCAGCAACGAAATCCACCTGTATCACAAAGTAACTAAATAGAAGTGCAAAAATAAAGTCTAGCCTATAAGGATTAACAGATATA
>JAWQFJ010022194.1:0-2500 GCA_034096865.1 Theodoxus fluviatilis
ACTACTATCACTACCACCAGCACGACCACCACCACTACCACTACTACTACTACTGCTACTACTACCACCACCACTACCACCACTACTACTACTAGTACTACTACTACTACTACTACTATTAATACTACTACTACTTTTGCTGCTTCTGCTGCTACTACTACTACTACTACTACTACTACTACTACTACTACTATAACTACTACTTTTATAACCGCTACCACTACTACTACTACTACTACCACCACCACCACCACTACTACACCTACTACTACTACTATCATCACCACCACTACTACTACTACTGCTGCTGCTTCTGTTACCACTACTACTACTACTGTTACTACGACTACTACTACTACTACACACACACACACACACACTCACACACACACACACACACATACACACACACACACATTCACGCACACAAATACAAATACACACACGCACGCAAACACACACAAATACACACAAATACACACAAATACACACACAAATACAAACACACACACACATACTCACACATACTCACACAAACACACACAAACACACTCACAAACACACACACACACACACAGATACATACACACACATACACATACTTTTTTACTCCCCTCGTTCAGAAGTCGAACGTCACATTCGGCATCAAGGTTTTATTGGAGCTGAATCACAAACAATATCGTTTACACTCAACTTTCAGAATGACGGTTGAGAACTACTCCGTTGGTTTGGGCTTCGGAATAAAACCCAGGGTTCGAGGCACTGGAAGTAGACAGGATTGCAGGTTTCTTGAACACTGTACAAGGCATGTAGAAATAAACCTTTTGATTGAGTAAAGTCGTAAATAAAGTGTGTTTTTTTCAGTAGATAGGCACTGGACAAAAATCTACATCGTTAGAGAGTACAACACGTAATAAAGATGCAGCGCTGTTACGGGGATCCACAAAAAAGAAATAAAACAGGTCCCGGGTTACTTACAAGTCTTTATATTTTCACATAGAACATGCCTGTAACAGGGGTAGAAAAGAAAAAGAAAAAGAAAAAAGAATGTTACATTGGTATATGGCTCAAACACAACATCCTCAATAACCCAATCTTAGTAAATTACACCTACTCTACTCCCAACGGGAAAAATGAAAAAGCACAAGTAAAATGTCGGTCAGCCTTCGTATATAAAAACATAAAGGCACGTAGGTCAGCCCTCGACAAGTAAAACTATCGACCCGTGTAAAACTTTCGCACCAACCTTCCAACTCTGCCCGCTCTCTCTCTCTCTCTCTCTCTCTCTCTCTCTCTCTCTCTCTCTCTCTCTCTCTCTCTCTCTCTCTCTCTGCCCGTCTTTGCTGTGGTGTGTGTGGAGCCGATCTCTTCTCTTCGTCTGCTACTCTCTTTGGTGCTTCGCCCTCCTCTTCTCTCTCTTCTCCTTCACTCTTCGGTGCTTCGTCCTCCTCTTCTCTCTTCTTCTCACCCAGCAGGCGGACCGATCTCTTCTTCTCTCCTCGCAGTAGGCAGACTTGTCTCTCCCCTCTCCTCTCAGTAGGCGGACTTCTCTGTCCTCTTGCCCTCTCCGTAGGCAGACTGATCGTTGTCTTCTTGCTCTCTCTAACATAGCTATCTTCTCACAACCAACTCACGACCTACCTTTACTCACTACTACTCAGATCTCAGAGCGAACACCGCTCATCACCTCGGGTCAGAACTCAACTTCCACTCAGCCCAACCCTCCATTTCAACCTCTATACAGTCGTCGGACCACCAACTAGCAAAAACCAAGTCTCTCTCAGGTGAGATACTTCCGAAAACCCACTTCCCCATTACAAGCGCGCGCACAGTTACACACACACACGCACGCACATGCACGCACACGCACGCACACACACACACACTCACACACGCACATGCACGCACATGCACGCACACACACGCACACACACATATTCCCTCGCATCCACGAAGGCATGTACATATTGGTGATCTACGAGCGTAAATCACTTTTAAAGACATAAAGTAGTTATTGCATCCCACGATATGAAACAATCAGTACCAAGAACATCAATAGCAAAGTATGTCAAATAACTGAATACAAACATGACGCATCATTTCAATGCATTGTAACTCAAGAGGTAAATGCACAATACAATATCCTTTCCTTCACCGAACACATCTACGGAGCGTAATGTCATTGCGTTCAACAACACCAGACGACATGCATGTAGTAACACTTGAAGTTTTCATCTAATTCACCGAAAGGCGATTTTCCGTGAACGACACAGCCGAAGTGCAATGCAAACCCAATGACATCCATTGTTAGAAAGTAGATGAGCACATCAAGGATAGATCTGGTGATATTTTACTCTAACCAACAAAACCATTGACAAAACGATTTTGTTAAGTTTGTCTCACCTTCGTTGATTATACCATCTCCTGTCGTTTAATTCCATACGACTCTCAATGACACAACATTTAGTGTATTTCTTCTCGTGTTCCCATAAGCATCATT
>JAWQFJ010022194.1:12500-19165 GCA_034096865.1 Theodoxus fluviatilis
TCCCTACTAACCAGCAACCTTAGGTTTTCTCTCCGTTCCTGTGATATGCTCACAACATCAGTTTCTATCGGCATGGGTTTAATGCTCCAAAACAAAAGATGGTTCTACCCCAAAAAAAAGATGCTTTCACCAAAAGAAAAGATGATTTTTCTCACTTTGACTGAATTGCCAAAAGAATAGCTGATCGGCCAAAAGAATTGCTGTTTAAGCAAAAAATAAATTGAACTGGCAAAAGAATTGCTGTTCAAGCAAAAGAAAATATAATCGGGCAAAAGAAAAGGTGCTCCAGGCAAAAGAAATGGATTGTTGTTCACCAACACTCTAAAAAGGAGTTTAAGTGGTGTTCACTCATTAATTTCGAGAGATTATCATTCATCACATTCAAAGTCAGTGTGATTGATGGTCATTGTTTGAACTCAAAGATTTTGCTGAATAAAACAAGATTGTGTCAGTTGAAAATGGAATTTGATGGGAGAGAGATGGCAGAGATGGCTACAGATTTTGAGAGGATCGACCCAGTCACATTATACACTTCGTCGGAGTCTGACAGTGAGCCACCAGCTAAAAGAAGACGGGGAGCAGCAAAGCAATGGACCAAAGACCAAGAATTTCAATCTGGTGAAGAATCAGCAAGCTACATGACGGAGGTATGTTTTTGCTTTTATTTTGTTGTCGCGTTTCTGTTTGTTGTATTTGGCTGTTGTATTTATTCAAACTTGTTGTACCGTACGTACGTATAATGTCTTAAGTACATAACTTCACCATTTTTGCATTGAGGTATTACTGACAAGTTGCTGTTTTTCTTGCAGGATGGCAGATGGAAGGTCTACACCACAACAAATACCACAGACGGGCGGAAGGTTTACTACAAGTGCAGTGCGGCCGGGTGTGAAGCTGAAGTGTTTCTTCTGTACAAGGCAGGAGACTACACGGTTGCTCTTTACTCATCAGGAGAACATGACCACGCCCACTCCCAAGAGGCCCCCAAACGTGGAATCCACCCCGACACAAAAAGGGCCATCCAGCAGCTGTTCAGGGACGGTGTCCAGAAACCACGGGCATTACAACTGGCCTTACGCAACAGGGGGTGCACCACGCTTCCATCAAACTTACAGCTGAAAAATTACTTAGCTACAATGAAGACCACCATGTTTGGGCGACATTCCATTTCCCTGGGGGAACTGGAAAATTGGGCTTCCGAGAGGCAACCAAGAGGCAACTTTTACCAGAGGATGACGACGAAGTCTTCGTGTGTGGGTTCGAGTGTGATGCTGGCTCGTCGGAGTTCAGGTATTTTTGCATAGCCGTTTCCACTAAGCGCCTGTTGAAGCTGGGATCGAGAGCACAGAATATCCATGCTGACGCCACATACAAACTGATCTGGCAAGGGTTTCCAGTCCTCATAGTTGGGCACAGTGACAAGAATAGAAAATTTCATCCTGTGATATGCTCACAACATCAGTTTCTCTCGCCGTCCTCCTTGACACTCAAGTAACCTCATCCTAAGCCTGTATTTTGCGGGCGAACAGTGAAAAACACTTATCTGCTCAAATTTGATCTAGGACATTTATTCATGCGTATGCACATTCGACCGTGCATGACGTACAAGGTTAAAATCGGCAAGTTGGTTTTTGAGCAAACGCTAAAACAGTCATCAACGCACTAAATCACGTAATGTTTTTTCTGAGCTTTACACCAATGTAAAAAAGAATAAATTAGGTTTTACTATGTGAACATGCTCGGTTTTTTCTTCTGGAATATGCATGAATGAATATGCACTGTTGTGGTAGAAATATTTCAGGAGGTCATTTTCCCTTTGTGTGTGTCCATATATATGTGTGTATGTGAGTGTGTGTGTGTGTGTGTATGTGTGTATGTGAGTGTGTGTGTGTATGTGTGTTTGTGTATGTATGTGTGTATGTGTGTGTGTGTTTGTGTTTGTGTGTGTGTTTGTGTGTGCGTTTGTGTGTGTGTGCGTTTGCGTTTGTGTTTGTGTGTGTGTGTGTGTGTGTGTGTGTGTGTGTGTGTAAAACGGGACAAAGTGACAGCAATCATGGAAAGTGCCAAAGAGCCACACACGCACAGAGATCGATGCAGGCTGTCAAACCCAGACATACCCTGCTTATGAGAGCACACTGACCGTTGCCCAGTCGGGGCAGGACGTAGGGCAGAACTTGAGCCAGTCCGTCCAGATTGTAGTAGTTGAGTACCTGCCTGGCTGCCATTCTCAGGTCCCCCAACACGAACAGCAGTACCTACAGGCAACAATTCCAGCCTTCTGTATCAGCATGATATTACAATACACTAGGTCCGGGTGCATGGCTAAATGAAAGGGAAGGGGGGGGGCGTAATGGAGGGAAGAAAGAGGAACCCACTCCCGTACAGACGGATATATACACACATATATGCATTCACACACAAGGAGAGAAGGGGGTGGGAGAGAGAGAGACGGGGGGGGGGGGAGGGAGGGAAGGAGGGAGGGAGGGAGGGAGGGAGGGAGAGAGAGAGAGAGAGAGAGAGAGAGAGAGAGAGAGAGAGAGATCAAGGGAAGAATAGAGAGAGGAAAGAGGGAGAGAAAGGGAGGGAGGGAGGGAGAGAAGGGGGGGGGGGGAAGGGACGGAGGGAGGGAGAAAGAGAGGAGAGAGGAGAGAGAGAGAGAGAGAGAGAGAGAGAGAGAGAGATAGACAGACAGACAGACAGACAGACAGGCAGGCAGGCAGGCAGGCAGACAGGCAAGCAAGCAGGCAGGCAGGCAGGCAGGCATGCAGGCAGACAGGCAAGCAAGCAGGCAGACAGGCAAGCAAGCAGGCAGGTAGGCAGGTGGGCAGGCAGACAGACAGACAGACAGAGAGTCTGCAACAGCAAGAACGCAATGACATCACGTGTACGTACCAAGCTCCGTCAGTGCAAACATACGAACAAAATTATTCAGACTCATTTTCTGCGGCCGTGCCAAACAACTATTGCAGCAACATGGTAAGCTTTCATAGTGTATTTTCTCACATTTGCAATGCAGAAAATCGTTTTTTAAACAATAATAATATCTTTTGGCGACATACCTTGTTAACTCCCAGGATTCTTTGCAGTTCAAACCACTCCACCAGTATCTCAGGGTCAATGTATCCAAAGGCGACCTTGGCACACAGCGCTAGTCTGCCTGGCTTCGGGTACGTCACCGGTAACCATGGCGACCGATCTTCATCGTCACAACTACTCTTTGAGAACGAAACCTGAAAAAAGTTTAACTCTCTTCACTTCAACACAAAACACTTCAATTTCAGTTTACTCTGTTTCTATTTTTCTATCTTCTGCATTCTTGATATGATCTGTTTTATTCTAACTGGTTCTGCTGTATTTCATGCCGTTCCGTTCTGACAGTTCTATTGTGTTCTGCTCAAATCTGTTCTGTTCAATTAAATGCTGTTCTATAGCATGTTCTGGTCCGTCTTTAAAAAGGACGCATGACACCCTGGTACTCCTCGGGACTCACCTTTAGGTATCGATGCTCAGGGTTGGCCGCGCAGTTGAATTGCGAGCTCTGCAGCTCCCCTTTAGGGTACGAGTTGACTCGTGAGGCCCGCACCTGCATCAGGGCGCCATCTTCCGTTGTCAGGCAACAATCGAAGGGGAGAGAACCGTTGTGGCCATCCCAGACGTTCAGCACGACATTGAGTTTGTCCGCCAGGGGGCGATGGCGGTTGGCAATGGCGGAATGTACGTGGACTCGAAGTCCTGGCACATGTACAGGCAATATTCCCTCCAGCATGCTGTCTGGGGTCTGTGTCAAGACGCAACGTATAAAAAGCTATGGGTTTTGGTTGGTGTCTGCTGATGGTGAAAAGAGCTCTCCACATTTATGTCATGCAGGGAACGTTTGGTATTCGTACCGAATCAGTTTCCGTAAGTGTGCAACTTTATACCCGGTGTCAAACGCAAAGAAAGAATGAATGTGACGTATGGACACTGCGCTGTGCTGCAGAGCATGGTAAAGATAACGATATCATTTCGATAGTGACTTGTAACTCATGTTTACACTTTCTACGCGTTGATATCATACATGATACTACACTACACTGCAATGTAATGCACTGTACCACACTACATTGCATCACACCACATCACACTACACTTCACTACAGTTACATTCATCACACTACACTATGCAACACTACACCACAAAGCACTACTCCGCACGGCACGGCGGAAGGCTTAACTGCGAGTTACATTGCATGGCATAAAACTTAACTTAACCTTTCGGTCACATTCCAGTAATTTTATTTTGAAGAGGAATGGTGTGTCAGTTGATATGTTAAAGTGTACAGTTCAGTTGTGTTTTTTGGTTTTACGTCTGATGAAGACTTTTGAAGATAGAATTTGCATTTGTTCTCGCCCTTTGTTTTAGAGCGACTCCTCACTTACCGCCTGCATTTTGGTTCATGTGCCAACCAAGTCATTCACTTATCAAGCCATTTAAAAAATGTATTCACAGCTTCTTTCTCACCAGGGGCGTGTAAGCAGCCAACGCCTTCAATGGTCCATCAGGATCCAGCTCCCGTTTTCTGGAGGGAGACCCTGACGGTCAGAAAAGCAACACACACTAAAAACATTAGGGTAGGTCCATGAAGTCAAAGATGAGGACACTGCCAACAACAAAAACAAGAAGTAACTACAGAGACAGGAAATGTTCAGACAACCTTGTCGGTGGTAAAACAGATGGGCTGAGCATTACACTGAGAGCGCAGAGAGCGATCCGTGCGGACTACCCAATAACTTACCTACAGTTCAGGAAAGAGCAACAGGTGTGACACACGACTACTGTTGTTTGGTATTTGAGTTCAACTTAGAATATACAGAACCTTATTTGAAGTATGCTGATAATGAGACCCCTAAAACAAGAGGAAAAAAAGGTGCGCACACATTTATTACCCACTTACATACTTTCACAATTCAGCTTACGTACACACAAACCGCACGCAAACACTCACACACATACACACACATACACACACATGTACACACATACAAACACACAAACACACACATACACAAACATACACACTAAAATGCACACACAGACACACTCACACAGACACAGACACACGCGTGCGCACAACCCCCCTCCCCCCACCTACCTACCCACCCACACATTTGTAACTGTGGATACAGTACTTTGTTTAATTCGAGGAAACATTTTTTATTTTGTTTGCTGTTGTTAAATGACCCGTGTTTTGTCATTGACGGTGTATTTTCCTATGTATCTCTCTTGCAGGCAGCTTTGCAAGTAACATTGACGACAAACACTGTTTCTACAAATGACATTTCCTGTTACAGCAATCTCACCGAGAAGTTTTATACCTGTGATCTGTGAGAAGTAATCAAATCATAGTGTCTTTAATGCTGTAGATGAATTGTTTTTAATCACATTGACATCAAAGGCAAAAAGTTAGATTTCAAACGTCAAATCATTCAGACAAGGGAAAAAAGGAGAAACTTATCTGCTAGTTCCAAAACTTTCGACTGTTTTGCAAGAAATTACCAACTGAAAGCCCACAATGACCCTTCACACACGTGAGTGCCCCTCTGCGCTTGCCCTACGCTGCTCTCCATGGTCACAACAAAGGCCACTCATCCCCACCCCCCATCCCTACCCCCACCCCCACCTCCCAACCTCCCCCTTTCCCTTGGCCCTTTCTGTTGGACAATCTCATCCATGAATGGTTCTGCAAACTCGTGCGCTCCAGTCGCGCGGGCCAGCCCACTGGTGTATATTAGGGGCCAGCCTTACGCAAACCATCTCCTTTCTAGAAGGATAGGCGGTAGTCCAGGTAGTCCAATGCATTCCTTCGTGATATTGTGCGTGGCTCTAAAAAGGACCGTTTGGAGGATAGGGTCATGTATAAGATCAAAAAGAATACTTTGGACTAGCCGGTCACCACTTATCCTTCTAGTAGCTACCTTGGTCCATCCCCGATACTCCACATCTTCTGTCTGTCAACTGCAAACAATCGGGCACACAGGTCGATCCTTTTCTATGGGTGTGCTCCTTTCTCCCTTATTCCTTCATTGTCTCCCTCCCTCCCTCTGCAAGACTGCCGCACTATGGCCCCAGACGACTTTAAGAAACACATACTCTCTCTCTCTCTCTCTCTCTCTCTCTCTCTCTCGCTTGCAAATCGCCCACTTTAACCAGCCAAGGCTGATCACAAAAACATTATCAAACAGTGCACAACCTCGCTGCAGCCACAATGCTCCCACCGTCTCCTAATATGGCCGGGGTCGTTGCCCGCTCATTGTCCTACAACACTATCTCCCGGGTCCATGTGCACAAATCACCCACGCCCAGGGCACAACCTCCTTCATCACCACTTGAACTTCTTGCGTGAAGACACAGGTCAAGGTCAGGTCATTCACACCCATGTCAATGTCAAGGCCGTTATGTCGCGAAATGCAAACGGTCTTAATCATTACTAGGTCAATGGTAACATCAAGATCACAGTCAAGAGGTCACTCAGTGCAAATTAGTTATCATCACACACTCATCATCTCTCATTTGAATCAAGGAAAACGCTGTCTCCTGTATACACTATCTTAAAGGCCTCACGGTTTAGACTATGCTCTAATTTTGCGATGTCTCACTGACGGGATTTTGCCAGTCAGCCAATGGA
>JAWQFJ010022197.1:0-5000 GCA_034096865.1 Theodoxus fluviatilis
GTCCGTCTAGGAGAGGGAAACTCTGATGTAAAACCTACAACCCAAGGACCTCACTGTCGCCGTCCCAGCTTGCTAGGCCATGGCAGATACACCTCGGGTATAAACTTCACCTTAAAACTCCACTGCGCAGGCTCAAACGACACGTTCACGTCCACGTCCACTCCTTTTCACAAGTCCCGTAGCGATGGGAAAGGGGCGAAACGGCAGGTGAAGATGACACTGGAAGCCACAGTTCCAATCCTGCATGCAGGCGGTACAGGATATTGGTCGTCCGATGTCGACCCGGAGACGACGACATCGCCCGGCAGCACCCTGTATGACCAAGCAGCCCTGTTTAGGGTCAGCACTGCTTGCTCCACATGGAGAGGGGCCTAGAAAAGGTGGCCTAAAAAAAGCTCGTCCCCATCCCACCCAGTTGGCTTGCCGTGGTCAACGGGCATCTTATTTGCGGTCGAACCACAACGAAAGAATTGAAAACAAAAACCACCAGTCCTGCCAGAGGACTACAACTTGCATGCTGGAACATCAGAACTATGCTTGATAAAACTGACAGCAATCGCCCAGAGCGTCGCTCCGCTCTCATCGCTCACGAACTCGCAAGATTGAACATCGACATTGCTGCTCTCAGCGAAGTACGCCTTGCAGAGCAAGGCAGTCTCCAAGAGCACACAGCGGGCTACACACTATACTGGTCAGGCAAACCTGCAGCAGAGAAACGCCTCTCAGGCGTCGGCTTCATGGTTAAGAACTCCATTGCCTCCAGGCTTGAACACCTGCCGATCGGTCATTCGGACCGCATCATCTCCATGCGCCTCCCGCTACAAAAGCAGCAGCATGTCACGCTACTTAGCGTGTACGCTCCAACACTTCAAGCCGACCCAGCAGAGAAAGACAAGTTCTACGGAGACTTGAGAAGCATTGTCCAGAACACCCCTGCCAAAGATAAAATTATCCTCCTCGGCGATTTCAACGCCCGAGTCGGTCGGCACTCTGAAGTCTTGAGAGGGGCTCTGGGATACCACGTCATTGTCATCTGCAGTGACATTGGATGCCTGCTGCTGGAGTTTTGCATGGAGCAACAGGTCGTTATCACCAACACCATCTTTCAGCAGAAGAACAGACTGAAAACAACCTGGATGCACCCGAGGTCCAAGCACTGGCACCTCATCGACTACATCCTTGTGCGCCAGCGTGATCTAAAAGATGTCCTGCTCACCAGAGTGATGCCAAGCGCAGAATGTCACACTGACCATCGCCTTGTCCGCTGCAAGCTGAGGCTCCACTTCAAGCTGAAACTGAGAAACAGAGGAGCCCCTGTAAAAAAGTTCAAAGTCAGCGGCCTCCAGTCTCCAGAAGTAAAACTGATATTTCAGAACAATCTCCTGGAGAAACTGGAGGCAGCCTCAACCCCCCAAGACCCATGCCCTGAATCCATTTGGAACCAGCTCAAAAACACCATCCAAGAGTCAGCTGCTGAAGTCTTAGGCTACACCTCCAGAAAGAGCAAAGACTGGTTCGACGAGAACAATGACGAAATCTAAAAATTACTAGCAAGAAAGAGATCTTCACACCAGGCCCACCTTGCCAAGCCATCCTGTCCAATAAAGAAAGCTGCCTTTCGTCAGATATGCAGTCACCTCCAGCGCAAACTGCCCTAATCCAAAATGAATGGTGGACCGACATTGCTGAGAGGACCCAGCAATGTGCAGATACCGGCAACATTAGAGGATTCTATGAAGCCCTCAAAGCAGTGTATGGCCCATCTTACCAAATTCAGAGCCCGCTGCGCAGCGCCGACGGTCAGACACTGCTCACCAACAAGATGTCAATCCTGAACCGCTGGTCGGAACATTTCAGGACTCTTTTCAATGCAGATCGCTCTTTTGACATGCCATCCATCATCCGTATTCCTCCGCAACCCATCAAGGCTGAATTGGATGAGTTGCCTACATCCAAGAACTCAAGGAGGCAACGAAACAGCTGAAACCTTGCAAAGCTGCCGGAGTTGACGGAATCCCGCCTGAGATATGGAAGCATGGCGGTCCAGCTCTATTAGAGAGACTGCACAGCCTATTTGTATGTTGCTGGGAACAGGGCAGGCTTCCTCAAGATCTCCGAGATGCAGTCATCATCACCCTGTACAAGAACAAAGGCGAGAAGTCGGACTGCTCAAACTACCGGGGGATCACCCTGCTCTCCATCGCCGGAAAGATCCTCGCGAGAATCCTGTTAAACAGACTGGCCCCCACCATCGCCCAGGACCATCTCCCAGAGAGCCAATGTGGATTTAGGGCCAACAGGAGCACCACGGACATGGTGTTTGTTCTCCGCCAGCTCCAAGAGAAGTGCCGTGAACAAAACAAAGGCCTCTACATCACCTTCGTTGATCTGACTAAGGCCTTTGACACCGTGAACAGGCAGGGAATGTGGCTTATTCTAGAACGGCTCGGCTGCCCTCCAATGTTCCTCAACATCATCATGCAGCTTCATAAGGACCTGCACGGACAAGTCAGACTGAACACTGACCTGTCAGAGCCCTTCCCCATTGTCAATGGCGTGAAGCAGGGCTGTGTTCTGGCACCAACCCTCTTCTCCATCTACTTCATCATGGTGCTCAATCAGGCAATGGACGTCCTTGATGATGGGGACGCGGTGTATGTCAGATACAGGCCAGATTGCAATCTGTTTGACCTCAGGCGCCTGAGAGCCCGCACCAAGACTACAAACCAGGCGATCAGAGACCTCCTCTTCGCAGATGATGCCGCCTTCGTCGCACACTCTGAGAGAGCCTTGCAACAAGTCACATCCTGCTTCGCAGAGGCTGCCCAGCTCTTCGGACTGGAAGTCAGCCTAAAGAAGACGGAGGTCCTCCACCAACCTGCCCCCCTTGAAGCGTCTCACCCTCTTCTCATCTACATTGGGGAGATCGAACTACGCTCTGTCAGCCAGTTCACATATCTGAGCTGCACCATCACGGCAGATGCCAAGATAGACAAGGAAGTGGACAGCAGAATAGCCAAGGCCAGCAGAGCCTTTGGCAGGCTGTATAAGAGAGTGTGGAGCAACAAACACCTCAGAAAGGACGCAAAAATCAGTGTATACAGAGCGGTTGTCCTTACCACACTCCTGTATGGCTCAGAATCCTGGGTCCTGTACCGCCGACACCGGATGCTCATGGAACGCTTCCACCAACGCTGTATGCGCACGATCCTAGAGATACACTGGAGTGACTACATCACAAATGTGGAAGTTTTGGAACGGTATCAGCTCACCAGCATAGAGACCATGCTTTTGAGATCTCAGCTGCGCTGGGCAGGTCATGTTTCCAGAATGGAAAACCACCGCCTGCCCAAGGTAGCACTATTTGGTGAGCTCTCCACTGGTCGACGTGACAAAGGGGGCCCGGAAAAGAGATACAAAGACTCTCTCAAGAAAGCCCTCATCTCCTGCAACATCGATCCCCGACAGTGGACCTCCGTCGCTGCTGACAGAGATGCCTGGCGCCACACCATCAATAAAGCCACGGCAGTGTTGGAGAGCTCCCGCAGGGACACACTAAAGGAGAAGCGCCAGAGGAGAAAAAACCGAGAGGGTGTCATGCTAGACTCTGGCCAGATCTTCCCCTGCGGCTACTGTGGTCGGGCTTGCCGGTCCCGCATCGGCCTCTACAGCCACCAACGTGTCTGCGGTGGACATGAACGGCAGCATCGTCTCATCTTCGTTCGCGAAGCAACGCCATAGGGCCAATGCCGAATCCTTCAACTGCAACTTTTACCCATGTCAGCATATTTTTCCATTGCAGCATTCTCATCAAACTCCAGTGGAGTCAGGTTCATGGATATCTGACTATAACCCTGCGGAGAAACTTTTGAAAAGAGATGATCAGGGCTTTCCATCCTCTGTTTCTCTCGTTGTGGCTGTAGTAAACCCCTCTCTGGAAGCATTTGAGTTCCTTTTCCCCCGGAAAATCGCGCCGCCATACGAGGTGTACTCGTCAAAGTGACACTCGCAGGTGCCTGAGCCGTCATTACAGGCCCAGTAGTGGGATTATCAGCGTGCTGCACAACCTTCCCAGAGCGTAACTCCAATCCCCCTTGAGGAGCAGCCATCCCTGTCTAGTACAGGCACTTCAATTCCCACCAAAAAAGAAACCGAATTCCTACAGTGTAAATCTATTGATTACCCAACTATCCCCCTTAAACCATGTCTTGAAAAGTTTTGCAGCAATAGCATTAGTACTTGTCTCACCCAGAATAAAGCGGCTGTACTTCCTGAGGCAGCTCAAGAAGTTTGGACTGTCTCCGGAGATCATGCTCCAGTTCTACCGTGCTGTGGTGGAAAGTGTTCTTACCTTCTCCATCTGTGTGTGGTTCGGAGGGGCCACTCAACAGCAGAAAGACAAGCTGGAGCGTGTCGTGCACGCTGCTGGCAGGATCATTGGCCGTGATCTGCCCTCCCTAGCCTCTATCTACGCCCAGCGCATAGTGCGCAAGTCCCGTAAGATTGTGGCGGACCCCTCCCACCCTGCTTGTTCCCTCTTCCAGCTCCTTCCCTCTGGCCGTCGTTTCAGGTCCCTCAAAACGCGCACATGCCGTTTTCAGAACTCGTTCTTCCCCACGGCGGTGACGGAGCTCAACGCTGTCCAGAACCTCCCCAGGCAGCTTTGCCGCCGCTGATCCTGTCGGCGGTGCGCACACACTTCTCCACATCTATGACAGTGCCACTTTCTCTTTTGTGCTTCCTCTGGGTTATATGGACTGCTACTGAGTGTGGTTGGGGGTGGGGGGGGGGGTGGGGGAGGGGGTGGGGGTGGGGAAGGGTTGGTCTTCTTGTAGCTTTCACTTGCGCAGGGTTGTTTTTGTATTGTTCTATTGTATTCCTTTGTGTGGTGACGGGGGGTGGGATGGGGGTGGGGGGGTGGGGGGGTACGTCTTAGGGGTCTTGTCTCTGTTCATATGTATTATTTATTGCCACTTAAAAGGGGGGTGGGTGGGTGGGTG
>JAWQFJ010022197.1:15000-27502 GCA_034096865.1 Theodoxus fluviatilis
ATCACCTCAAGCACAACTTAATAAACTTAATAACATAAGAGTCAGACATTCACTCCAGACATTCAACAAACTGATGTACAGCGTCACCGTTTAACCATGAAACTGGGGAGAGGGGGAGGAGGGACAGGAGGGGGGTAGGAGGCTTAGGCAAGCAAGTACAAAGAGAACAGTGAGGGGAGGCAGATGAAGAAACTTAGACAGGATCAGGGAAAGATTTCAAGAAGAGGTGAGTTTTGAGAGCAGAGCGAAAGGTCGAGGGAGAAGTAGAGTGACGAACAGAGGCGGGGAGGTCATTCCAGATAGAGGGAGCCTGATAACAGAAAGAGCGTTCACCAAATTTTGTTTTAACTGAAGGGTCCTCCAGGAACCTGAGGATTCTTGTGTCTGCGGAAGAGCGTAGCTGTCTAGCGGGTGTGTAGGTGCGCATGGGTTTAGAGAGATATTGAGGAAGGGATTCTGCGAAGTAATAGTAGCAAAGACAGGCAATCTTGTACTGTACTTTAGCACTAATGTGTGTGTTACGAAAAATCCTACGGACCACTTGTCTCTGTGCATCAACGTCGCGTGCGCTTGGTCTCCCTTACGGTCCGTCCTCGCTTGCGCCAGGAATAGTAGGAAGTTGGACATGGGCACTTGAGTTCTTTACAGGATAATCTTTATTCCCGGACAGGATACATCGTACAGCTATCACTAGTGCGCTTCGCAGCGGCCACTCGTGATGCTCGGCTCCATCAGCCTCACAAGCCTTCTGAGCTTCTCTTAGCTCTCACCTTGACGCTCTCACTACTGCTTCTAGACATGGACATTGTATATATAGTGACACGTGGGTGACAGGCGAATCTTCCCGGCGACCTCTTCCATTTCCGCCCCAAGAACCAATCAGGAGGACAGACTCTTACTGCAATAGGAAGTTACGCTATAAAGCCTCCACTCCCTTCCCCCACAAACAAAGGCCAGAGGTCACGTATACCCCCCTCCCTTACAAACAACGGAGATGCTGAGTCATCCTGGCTCACGTGCTCACCTGTCTTTGTTCAGGGCAGAACAAAGAGAGGTGAATGCGTTCGTCTTCCACAGCACAACACGTTAAACAATACGCATTCCTTGCTACATGAACAATCTATCCACAAACACAAACAATTCTATGCAATTCTTCACATTCTTCCGCAAC
This sequence comes from Theodoxus fluviatilis, assembly GCA_034096865.1. NCBI lineage: Eukaryota > Metazoa > Mollusca > Gastropoda > Cycloneritida > Neritidae > Theodoxus > Theodoxus fluviatilis. The sequence continues at coordinate 16,172 of JAWQFJ010022197.1, forward strand.
ACATCTTCCGCAACATGTGTGTGTGTGTGTGTGTGTGTGTGTGTGTGAGAGAGAGAGAGAGAGAGAGAGAGAGAGAGAGAGAGAGAGAGAGAGAGAGAGAGAGAGAGAGAGAGATGTGTGAGTGTGCTTGTGTTTGCGCGCGTGTGCGAGAGATGATGGAAAGCGACCGAGAAATGAATGAAAGAATGGACGGAGGTACGCACAGATGGACAGAAATAGACAGACGGACGGAAAGCCAGTGCAACAAAGAGAAGAATCTGGACATACAACTGGGCAGATTAATGGACGGACTTGTGGAAAGAAAGGCAGACAGAAATGAGTGCACAGACTGACGGACGGACGGGGGGATGGAATGAATGGACAAATGAATAAACGAATGAATGAATGAATGAAAAAACAAATGATTGGACGAATGAATAAACGAATAAACAAATGAACGAACGAACGAATGAATGAATGAATGAATGAATGAATGAATGAATGAATGAATGAATGAATGAATGAATGAATGAATGAATGAATGAATGAATGAATGAATGAATGAATGAATGAATGAATGAAAGAAAGAAAGAAAGAAAGAAAGAAAGAAAGAAAGAAAGAAAGAAAGAAAGAAAGAAAGAAAGAAAGAAAAAAAGAAATAAAGAAGTGTCATGGCCAATTAGATTTTGAAGGCTATATTTAATACCGATGACTGTAAAGGCACTGGGGGTGGTTGGAACCAGAGAAAAATCACCTTCCAATTTCCTAGTTATTCGCTTTTAATGAATCGCGTGGGGAGACGCAGTGGGTTTTATTTGACCCCCAACCCACTTGGTGCCGAATGGACGGTCGGACAGGCGAGAGACAAATGTATGAAAAGGCTCGAGGACAGACACACAGATGGCCGAAAGGACACAGACTGTAGCCATTTCGTTACTGTAGCCATTGGTTTGATGAGGTTCGTCTATGCTTTTCACTTCACCATGCTTCTGTAAATCGAGAGGAATCCACACCAGGAGATGTTATTATCCAGACATCCAGCATTGTAAACGACACGTTGTTTTTGACTTTGATTATTTCAGAATAATCGTTGATGGACCTGGCTCAAGCACAGTCTTCAACGGCGGAGAGCGGAATGTGGACATGCAGTACACCAGCTGCAACATCTTCATCAGAGGTTCGTGGACTGCAGTGATTTTCAGTGTTGTATAAAGTGCTTGCTATTACCACACACAGTAATTCGCACACGATATATTTTTGTCGCAGGCAGGAATAACGGCAAATGAAAGGAATACGTGCTTCTGAATATTTCGTACTGACTTGTTTCAACATTATAATTAGGTTTTGCACTTACTCCTACATCAACTATCCCTTGGAGCGTACCGCACACATTTCGATAGTTAAAAAAACTGACATCTTGTATGATACTCTAAGCAGATATGAAGGGATGAAGTAGAATGCACCAAATTTCTAATAATGAAATAAAGGACTGAATCAAATAGTATGTACTTTTTCCCAAACTGAGATAGTGAAGATGAAGACTGCAGATTGCAGTGTAGTTGTGGATGTCAACCTGGTCATGCAAGGTTTTCGTCACTGAGAGTTTCAGGCCTATACTTGTCTTACCGTCGTGGATTTTATAAGCCTTTATTGCTCAATGCAGAACGGATTTTGTCCCTCCAGGCCACTGGGACGGTTTCTATGACAACGAGACTGGGGTCTGGGGCTACACCTGGGCAGTTGGCAGCAAGGTGTGTGAGGATGACGTGGTTAAGACGACTGACCCCCACTCCCGCCTGTCTGGCCCCGACTACTGGACCCACAGTGGACAGGCTACGGGCCTCAGTCTGCCTGATGGACGCTACTATCAGACCGTCAAGGTGAGCATGTCCCCAGAGAATGCTTTACAGTAAGATGCAGAAAACAACTATAGCACGCGTGCTATAATGAGTTCCCGCTCACGCAAAGTAAATACGTTCACGTCTCCATGCCCTCTCTCCCCTTACACCTAGCTCACAACTTCATTTTCTCCCGCCCACACCAGTCATTGAGCTCAGCGTTGTCTTTTTGGTTTGTGTTGTTGTCCTGAAGATGTGTTTTATACTCGAAATGTTGACGTCTTGTTTTCTCGTGTATATTATTATTATAAAGCCTGGAACAGTAACATGGGTTGTTTCCTGAATCCACATCCAGTCATTCGTTTGCTGTTACAGTAAGATACCAACCCTGCCCAGATGCTCAGTTCTTAGCGCAATAAACACTGGTGCTTGATTGGCCTGTACACTTCCGTGAAGGCATGCTGCATGCAGACTGCTATTTTGGGAGCAACTGGCCACCGACGGCAGTCCCTGGAGAGGAACAGTTTGAGAGGGAATCAAAAGCTTGGAAGTTCAACGTTTTCTTGGCAACAAAAGACGTTTGCGAAAATGGCAAGCTGCAGAGCTCATTGATTTGGACACTGATGTTGTCATCCCGCCCTCGTCGCCACAAGTTCTGCGCATCTGAGTTCGCCCAGTGGTCTCATCTTCTGCGTCACTAATGTCTCCATTGACATGTATGAACTACCATGCTTTGTTCCGAGTCATGGGAATAAGCACGGGTCAACATAGTCAGCAGATTTGCTGTAGAGTAGTTGAAAATAAAATACAGGGTTCTTTATATGACTTGTAGTTGGTGAGAATCAAAAGTTACTCTTGCTATCTCATGTAGCCAGCGCCATTAGCCCTTATTTTCTGTTCGGCCTGGCACCTTCAGGCGGAAGACTGCTGTTCTTTGTTTGCTTCTTTTTGTGTGGTAGAAAGCTTCTAAAAGCTGTAAGTAATGTCACTAAATAGGAAGGGCAGTAAAAGAAAAATACCTTATTAACTTAATACCTTGACAGCCCCAGTATTCTGCATGACCAACTAGGAAATTTTCTCTCTCTTTATTAAATATAGGATTACAGCGATGTGCAATGGAGCTAATTTAAATCTGAGAGTGAGGTGGGTTTTTGAGGAGTGAGACAGATTGCTGAGTGAGTGGAGTGTAGATGAAATCGACTGTATTGTAGTGGAAAGCGGTTTAGACGTGCATTGCATTGTTTTAGATAAATGCTGGTCCAGTCTACAGGAGCTAAGTGTAACAGTGAAATGGTGTAGTGAGTGAAGTGAGACAGAGATAAGTAGAGGGAAATGCAATTGCAATCGGTTGCATCGTAGTGGAATAGATCGGGCTTTCTTTGCGATACATTGTATCAAACAGCAGCTGGTTCTGTCCAGCAGGAGCTAAGTGTAGCAGTGAAGTGGCGAGCTGAGTGAAGTGGCGTGCTGAGTGAAGTGGCGTGCTGAGTGAAGTGGCGTGCTGAGTGAAATGGCGAGCTGAGTGAAGTGGCGTGCTGAGTGAAGTGGCGTGCTGAGTGAAGTGGCGAGCTGAGTGAAGTGGCGAGCTGAGTGAAGTGGCGTGCTGAGTGAAGTGGCGTGCTGAGTGAAGTGGCGAGCTGAGTGAAGTGGCGTGCTGAGTGAAGTGGCGTGCTGAGTGAAGTGGCGTGCTGAGTGAAGTGGCGAGCTGAGTGAAGTGGCGTGCTGAGTGAAGTGGCGAGCTGAGTGAAGTGGCGTGCTGAGTGAAGTGGCGAGCTGAGTGAAGTGGCGAGCTGAGTGAAGTGGCGAGCTGAGTGAAGTGGCGTGCTGAGTGAAGTGGCGTGCTGAGTGAAGTGGCGTGCTGAGTGAAGTGGCGTGCTGAGTGAAGTGGCGTGCTGAGTGAAGTGGCGTGCTGAGTGAAGTGGCGTGCTGAGTGAAGTGGCGAGCTGAGTGAAGTGGCGTGCTGAGTGAAGTGGCGTGCTGAGTGAAGTGGCGAGCTGAGTGAAGTGGCGAGCTGAGTGAAGTGGCGTGCTGAGTGAAGTTGCGTGCTGAGTGAAGTGGCGAGCTGAGTGAAGTTGCGTGCTGAGTGAAGTGGCGAGCTGAGTGAAGTGGCGTGCTGAGTGAAGTGGCGAGCTGAGTGAAGTGGCGTGCTGAGTGAAGTGAGATGGACTTGAGAAGAATGGAGCGTCGTTGGAAGCGAGTACAGTGTAGCGTGCTGTGGCAATGCAGTACATTGTATGACATGGCCTCCTGGCTGCTGGTCCTGTCTGCAGGCGCTGAACAACGTAGTGCACGGCGGCGCCCTGGTGACCTCCGTCTGCCACGCCACTCCCCTCGTCATCGACACCACTCCCCCAGTCTTCATGGGATTCCAGAACCTCTCCTACCAACTCGACATCCAGCTCCTCAAGATCAGCTTCAAGGTAGATGATAACCTGTCTGGGATCAGGGACCTTGACCTTGGTCTTGGAAGGACCAAGTATGACGTCAGCATCCGTGCATACTCTCCGCTGACTTTCACCTCCACGCCTGACGTCACGGCAGCTGTGGAAGACTTCACTGTTCCTGACGGTGTCCCCGCCTGGCTGCTGGTCCAGGCTACAAATGGAGGTGTGTGTGTATTTGTGTGTGTATGTGTGTGTATTTGTGTGTGTATGTGTGTGTATTTGTGTGTGTATGTGTGTGTGTATGTGTGTGTATGTGTGTGTGTGTATTTGTGTGTGTATGTGTGTGTATTTGTGTGTGTATGTGTGTGTGTATGTGTGTGTGTATCTGTGTGTGTATTTGTGTGTGTGTATGTTTGTGTGCATTTGAGTGTGTATGTGTGTGTATCTGTGTGTATGAGTGTGTGTATTTGTGTGTGTATTTGTGTGTATTTGTGTGTGTATGTGTGTATGCGTGTGTATGTGTGTGTGAATGTGTATGTCTGTGTTTTGTGTATGCGTGTATATTGTGTATATGTATGTCTGTATATTGTGTGTGTGTGTCTGTATATTGTGTATTTGTATGTGTGTGTATTGTATGTGTGTATGTGTGTGTATTGTATGTGTGTATGTATGTGTATTGTATGTGTGTGTGTGTATGTGTGTGTATGTGCGTGTATGTTTGTATGTATGTGTGTATGCGTGTGTATCGTGTGTGTGTATATGTGTGTGTGTTGTGTATGTGTGTGTGTTGTGTATGTGTGTGTGTTGCATGAGCATGTTGTATGTATGTGTGTTGTGTATGTGTATGTGTGTATTGTGTATGTGTGTGTTGTGTATGTGTGTGTTGTATATGTGTGTGTATTTGTGTGTGTGTGTGTGTGTATGTGTGTGTGTGTGTGTGGATGTTTATGTGAGTGTACGTATGTATGTCTGTTTGTATGTGTGTGTGTGTGTTCTTTGAGTTACTGTGTGTGTATGTGTGTATGTGTGTGTGTATGTATGTATGTACAGGTTTATGTGTGTATATAGATGTACGTTTATGAGTGTACGTATGTATGGATATTAACACGTATTTGGAACCGTATGCATCCTTGTGTGGATGTGCCCATGTTTGAGCACTTGTAGACTTGTATTTGTGTGCATTCTAACATGACTGTTTGTTTTACATCTTTTTCTTCAAATGCGTATGCTTAGAATTTACCATACGTAGATGTATTGGCGTCAGCAGCTCACTGTGGGTGACCTCGGAAGTCGAATATAATTAGTAAGGCATCACGTTCGTATCCATCCTATTAGGTTCACACTTTAGAACTGACGGCTCATCAACATAGACGAAAAGAGGCTTTTCCTGGAACAACGTCATGAACTGAACAGAAGTAGATGGTAACTATTGGCTTACACCCTACAAATGGTGTGCAGCCTAATCTGGGCGATCTCATGATTTGGAAGCACCCGTTTGACCCAACATAACAGCAAACCAAAGGGATACATGGTGTTGCAGCTTGGTTTGTAAACCTCAGAAAATGATATCACTTCTTGGCAAAGCGCCTTGCAATCACAATTCGCCACGAGTATCACGCGATGACGTAACTGAATGGTAAGAAGAACCAGCAACTTCTATCATCTGGTACACTTACCATGAAGCAATGAGTAAGAAGATCGGCACAAATTATACATCGTCTCTCTTCTGGAAGTGGCTGAAACAAATTGAGATTTATCTCCCCTTCCTTCTAGCGTCCCTGACCACCACGGCTCACTCGGAGCGCCCCCTGCTGGTGGACAGCACGGCCCCGTGGCCGGGCATGGTGGAGGACGGGCAGCAGGGCGAAGGGGAGCTGGACTTCCAGAGCTCCAAGGCCAGGATCTGCGCCCACTGGAAGGACTTCCACGACGGAGAGTCCGGCATCCTCAGGTAGAGAGGACGGGATGCATCTGCATGCTCTTCCGTCCCTTGCTTTCCTTCTGTGGACGTTCCAAGAGGTCCAGCCGTTGTAGAGTAGACACGCTTCTCATTCCACCCACTTAACTGAACTTTGGTTGTCGTTCCGAAGACTCGCCTAAAGGAATATTGTATGAATGAAGCTTTTAGGATAGACTGGTGCACGCGTTTCCTGCAATCAGGAAGAAGTACCATGATAAGCCTTAACCTGTGTGGTACATTGAGCAAATATTGGTAGGATTAGATCGGATGTCACATTCACGGAAATAAAGCAAATGTAATGATCTGTAGTTACTGATGAGTTGGTAATTGTGGGGATTTTACAAGGGGCTATGCTTATCGGAACGACGTTCGATTGTACGGACTGCTACAAGTCATTCAGTTAAAAGAGCGAAGGGATCGCTTAGAGCGCTCATTTACTTGCTTGTGCATAGGCGATCTGTGCGATATTCTGTCAAGATCGGTTTGAGGCATTTTTACGGCGTTGGAAGCCAGGCTGAAATACATGCACAACACACAAATAGACGCACACACACACACACACACACACACACACACACACACACACACACACACACACACACATACACACTCATTCACACATACACACTCTCTCTCTCTCTCTCTCTCTCTCTCTCTCTCTCTCTCTCTCTGTCTCACACACACACACACACACATACATATACACACACACACGAAGTATCTCTCCACACAGTAAATTATATGTCAATCTCTCACTTGACGTATGTATAAATCAAATTTTCTTTCATATTCGTGAAATGATTTGTTGATTTTAAATACAAATCAAATCTTGGAAAGGAGATTTAGATCAATTTATATATTAAAGTCCGTACTTTTTAACACCTCCAGCAAGTAATTTAGATTTAAAATAAAATAAATCATTTCCGTTGCAGGTACGAATGGGGAGTTGGAACCACACCAGGTTCCGATAACGTCATATCTCTTACGTCACTTCCGCACCACCAGCACTCCCACTGCGCAGACGCCAGTTTGGAGCACAACCAGACGTATTACTCCACCGTCGTAGCCACGAACGCAGCGCTCAATCCCCAGACCTGCACTGCCTCCTCCAATGGCGGTAAGTCGCGTGCTTTTACTCAGCAGGATGCACACACACACACACACACACACACACACACACACACACGCACACACACACACTCACACTCTCTCTCTCTCTCTCTCTCTCTCTCTCCTCCACGGTTGTGCCGCGGTTGGTGTCGGACGTGTGCTGGGGTGGCTCTGCTGCAGTGTACGGGCTTGTTTCGTCGAACGACCCAAGACGAGATTCTGCTTCAATGTGTGCTTGTCGAACCAGTGGGCTCTAACGTAGGTGTTGAAACTCTCTGCTGTCTTTTTAGTCCCGTTAACATATTTGAAACTTTTTGAACGATATTGCTGAGTTTGGAAAGCGCACTCTCGCGCAGCTCCACCTAACTGCATTTGGGACTGTACCATGCGGGAATGGCTGCGAAAAGACTACACGGACATTCACGTTGCGTGCCGCTGTGATCTTGAGACAGAATTGTATAATTGCGGTTTCCGCTTATTATGTGTGTTTGTGTGCTCGACGCGGTTTTGAATAGCACCGTCGACATCACCGTGAATTGTGTGGGACGATAGGTTTGTTTCCGCTGGCCTCTATCATTGGATTGACGGTAGGCCGTTAGTGTGGAGTGCTGTGGCGTGGATTCTGATTTGGAGTGCGGGTGTATGGTGCTGACCATTCTGTTTTTTGTTCATCTGATCTTCGTTTTTTTTTTCTTCCGAAACTTGTCGAACGGTTTTGCCGCTTTCCGAAAGGGCATTCTAGCGCAGATCCGATGAACTGTAATTGCGTTTGTGCAGTGCAGGAATCGCTGTGATGATGTGAGTACACGGTCATACATTTTGCAAGTGGTTTTGACTCGGATTTTGAAGGGTCGAATTGTTGTTGTTTCATCTCCCACGCATTGGGTGTTTTTGTGCACTTGATGCGGTCTTGATATAGCGTGCCAATGATATTGTTGCCCTGTGGTTGCGTCGTGAATTACATTGAACGAGGCGTTTGTTTGCTTGGGTCTGTGCTATTGTTTGACAGCTAGGTGATATATATATGTGTATATTTTGTTTTAGTATTTTGATTTAGCATTCTGCCTGCTAACACTGCGGTGTGATTTAGGCAATTTCAGACAGTGTTCAGCTCGACTAGCACGAGCGGCACGATGGGGGTTGAACTTGAGCTCTATCGAGCGCGCATTGGCCGCCACGCTCTTCGTGTTGCTCGTGCGGGCAAGTTACTGACTCCGGACTCAACAAGGGGTGCGTGCGCGTGCGCTGCACTCTTGAGCGTGGCAATCGTGCTCGGCCTATCGTGTGGTGCCTTGGTTTGGGCTCTGGCTTCGTCACAGTTGGCAGTAACCCTGCTCTCTCTCGTGCAGGCAGGTGGCAACACAGTTTCGGCTTGGTACCAGTGTGGGTACCACCCTAGCGAAGGTGATAGGTTGCTCATGGCTATCCATCCAGACCTCGTGGGAGGTACCTCTGCCCTGAACATTTCCACTTTGAACAGCTTGGTGTCAGAAGGCTATCAGTGGAATGAATTTAGTCTCCTGACCTTGGCAGGGGACATCGAGGTCAACCCCGGGCCTGTGGAGAAGTGTGACTTGGATGCAGCCATGGAATCACTCAGAAAGGCCATGTTAGAAGACTCAGAACGATCCATGACTGTTATGGCTGAGAGACTCTCAACGGAAATGCAAAGGTTGGCTGGCTGTATGCAGATCGTGACTGACAAGCTCAACAGCATACAATCTGAGTTGAGTGCAGTGAAAGACAAGCTTGAATACCATGAACAGTTTATGGACCACATCAGCGACCGACAGGCAGACATCGATGCCAGGCTGCAGCGTTTGGAGGACAATCTGGAGCGACAGGAGCAAAGAAGTCGTAGAGACAACATCATTCTCTACAACGTTCCAGAGGCAGACAGCGAGACTTTCGAGGACAGTGAAAAGAAGTTCCTGGAGGCTGTCAATGATGTACTCCCAGACCACCTTGACTCCAGAGGCATCAAACGAGCCCATCGCATCGGGAAGGCGGCTCCTGACAGAACACGGCCGCTGATCGCCTGCATGAACCGGAGCTCAGACAAGTACACCATTTTGCATGCCCGGGACGAGTTCAAGAAGAAAGGAGTCGGAGTTTCCGCAGACAGGACCGTCAGACAAAGGACCCAGCTTCGCGAGGCCAGGGAGGTTGGACGCGGAGGGATCTCTGACGGAGCCTCTTCTGGAGAAGTCTCCAGCCAGAGCCAGAGTAGAGCCGGATCGGGCCAAGATGCGCGTCATAGAGGGTACCTCACCCGTTCCCTTGCAAGACTCCGCGAGCAAGCGGGTCCCAGCTAGGAGACCGGTCAAGGTGCTATCGCAACTGTCAACGTTCCTTCAGGTAGTATCCAGTTTATGAGTTGGAATGTTGGCGGTCTACTCTCAAAGTTTGATGATCCAGATTTCTTGCCATACCTCCAGCGTTTTCATTTCATATGTTTAGTCGAAACTTTTCTAGAGTATTTCGAAACTAGTAGTCATTTAGCTAATTTCAAATGTTTTGTTTCTCCTGCTCGAAAATTGTCCATACAGGGTCGAAGATCGGGGGGGATAATATGTCTCATCAGTAATGATATTTCCTCTTGGGTTGACAACGTCACTTGCGATTTGGATAACCTTCTAGCATTTAGATTTTGTCGGCAATTGTTCAATTCTGAAAAAGACGTTTTAGTTGTGTGCGTATATGTTCCACCCATGGGATCACCGTACTATGCTAACTTGAGTGAAAGCAACGGCATTTGTATACTTGAAGAAGGTCTGTTGCAGTTATTGGCACGACATGCGGACTGTTCTATCGTCATCTGTGGTGACTTGAATGCCAGGACGGGGAACTCAAATGTTGCTAACCATGATAGTTACCTTGATATGAGGCTGGACGTCCTCAATGAGTTTCGGCGTTCACAGGACACCACAATTAACGACTTTGGACGCACTCTACTATCATTGTGTTTGGGTTTCGATCTGCACATTTTGAATGGCACTGTAGAGGGCGATAAGGACGGTTGCTTTACATATATGTCGACATCTGGGAACAGTGTCATTGATTATTTTTTGGTATCAAATGACTTTTTGCCTTTCTGTTCATATATGTGTGTGAGGGAAAATGTTTCGTCTCCTCACCTTTGTTTAGAGCTGAAAGTGAAAGGTACGGTAGCCGAGAGAAGCGATCCAGAGGAATTTGTAACAGCCAAGCTCGTGTGGGACGCGCACTTGTCCCAGATTTATGCAGACCAACTTAAAGCAAACCTCAGTGAATTAGCCATTGGTATGCATACCATTCAGGAAGAAGAGGTAGATGTCATTTGTGAAAAAATTACATTGTGTTTTGTGCAAGCGGCAGAATGCATGAGAAGAAATGTATGCTTCGGGAAGAAAATATACGGTCAGGCGTGGTTTGATAAAGAATGTAAATTTGCAAAGAGAAAAGTGCAATCTCTTCTTAGACTGTACAGACGAACGTTGTTGACTCCTGTAAAAGATGAGTATATCAAGCAGAGAAAACCGGTATAAAAGACTGTTAAACACGAAGAAGGCCCAACATAGAGAGGTAATCGCCTCTGAATTGTTAGAGAATATGAATGATCCTGTCAAGTTCTGGAAACGGGTTCGACAGTTGTGTGGAAATAAATCTCTAGACGGCCGTATTCCCGGAACCACTTGGTTAGACCACTTTCGCAAGGTTTTCCAGATTATGAATCCTGTGAATGTATCTGAAATAGAAAAAATTCAATTTGACTCGTCTGAGGAAGAGTTGTCCTTCCTGAACTCGGTCATAACGGAAGAGGAAATTATCGTAGCACTAGACAAACTGAAAGTGGGTCGAGCTGCCGGACTAGATGAAATTTCAGCCGAGATGTTGAAATGTGCAAGTAGATCTGCTGTTAATTTGGTGTGCAGATTTTTTAATAAGGTATTTTCAACAGGAGAGTTCCCGAAGGTCTGGAGAAGGTCCATTATCGTACCTATTCATAAAAAGGGTGATCCTTCTAACCCTGATAACTACCGTGGGATTTGTTTAACAAGCATTTTTTGTAAGGTATTTA
>JAWQFJ010022198.1:0-12500 GCA_034096865.1 Theodoxus fluviatilis
ACAGATCGCCTATGCACAAGCAAGTAAATGAGCGCTCTAAGCGATCCCTTCGCTCTTTAAACTGATGACTTGTAGCAGTCCGTACAATCGAACGTCGTTCCGATAAGCATAGACCCTTGTAAAATCCCCACAATTACAAACTCATCAGTAACTACAGATCATCACATTTGATTTATTTCCGTGAATGTGACATCCGATCTAATCCTACCAATATTTGCTCAATGTACCACACAGGCTAAGGCTTATCATGGTACTTTTTCCTGATTGCAGGAAACGCGTGCACCAGTCTATCCTAAAAGCTTCATCCCTACAATAATCCTTGAGGCGAGTCTTCGGAACGACAACCAAAGTCGAGTTAAGTGGGTGGAATGAGAAGCGTGTCTACTCTACAACGGCTGGACCTCTTGGAACGTCCACAGAAGGAAAGCAAGGAATGGAAGAGCATGCAAATGCTTCCCGTCCTCTCTACCTGAGGATGCCGGACTCTCCGTCGTGGAAGTCCTTCCAGTGGGCGCAGATCCTGGCCTTGGAGCTCTGGAAGTCCAGCTCCCCTTCGCCCTGCTCCCCGTCCTCCACCACGCCCGGCCACGGGGGCGTGCTGTCCACCAGCAAGGGCCGCTCCGAGTGAGCCGTGGTGGTCAGGGACGCTAGAAGGAAGGGGAGAGAAATCTCAAGTTGTTTCAGTCACTTCCAGAAGAGAGACGATGTATCATCTGTGCTGATCTTCTTACTCGTTGCTTCATGGTAAGTGTACCAGATGGTAGAAGTTACTGGTTCTTCTTATCATTCAGTTACGTCATCGCGTGATACTCGTGGCGAATTGTGATTGTAAGGCGCTTTGCCAAGAAGTGATACCATTTTCTGAGGTTTACAAACCAAGCTGCAACACCATGTATCCCTTTGGTTTGCTGGTTATGTTGGGTCAAACGAGTGCTTCCAAATAATGAGATCGCCCAGATTAGGCTGCACATCATTTGTAGAGTGAAAGCCAATAGTTACCATCTACTTCTGTTCAGGTCATGACGTTGTTCCAGGAAAAGCCTCTTTTCGTCTATGTTGATGTACCGTCAGTTCTAAAGTGTGAACCTAATAGGATGGATATGAACGTGATGCCTTAGTAAGTATATTCGACTTCCGAGGTCACCCACAGTGAGCTGCTGACGCCAATACATCTACGTATGGTAAATTCTAAGCATACGCATTTGAAGAAAAAGATGTAAAACAAACAGTCATGTTAGAATGCACACAAATACAAGTCTACAAGTGCTCAAACATGGGCACATCCACACAAGGATGCATACGGTTCCAAATACGTGTTAATATCCATACATACGTACACTCATAAACGTACATCTATATACACACATAAACCTGTACATACATACATACACACACACACACGCATACACACACAGTAACTCAAAGAACACACACACACACACATTCAGACAGACATAAACATACTTACACTCACATAAACATCCACACACGCTCACACACACACAAAATACACACACATACACAACACACATACACACATACACAACACACACATACCCAATACACACACATACGATACACACACATACATACACACACATACACACACATACACACACATACAATACACACACACATACAATACACACACATACAATACACACATACAACACACACACAATATACAGACATACATATACGCAATATACATGCATACACAATACACAGACATACACACACACATACACCCACATACACCCATACACACACACATACATATACACACACATACACATACACAATATACAGACACACACACACAATATACAGACATACATATACACAATATACACGCATACACAAAACACAGACATACACATTCACACACTCATACACACGCATACACACATACACACACAAATACACACATACACACACACATACACACAAATACACACACACATACACACAGATACATACACATACACACACAAATACACACATACACACACAAATACACACATACACACAAATACACACACATACACACACATACACACATACACACACACATACACACACATACACACATACATACATACACAAACACACACACACACACCTCCATTTGTAGCCTGGACCAGCAGCCAGGCGGGGACACCGTCAGGAACAGTGAAGTCCTCCACAGCTGCCGTGACGTCAGGCGTGGAGGTGAAGGTCAGTGGAGAGTAGGAACGGATGCTGACGTCATACTTGGTCCATCCAAGACCAAGGTCAAGGTCCCTGACCCCTGACAGGTTATCATCTACCTTGAAGCTGACCTTGAGGAGCTGGATGTCGAGTTGGTAGGAGAGGTTCTGGAATCCCATGAAGACAGGGGGAGTGGTGTCGATGACGAGGGGAGTGGCGTGGCAGACGGAGGTCACCAGGGCGCCGCCGTGCACTACGTTGTTCAGCGCCTGCAGACAGGACCAGCAGCCAGGAGGCCACGTCATACAATGCACTGCATTGCCACAGCACGCTACACTGTACACGCTTCCAACGACGCTCCATTCTTCTCAAGTCCATCTCACTTCACTCAGCTCGCCACTTCACTCAGCTCGCCACTTCACTCAGCTCGCCACTTCACTCAGCTCGCAACTTCACTCAGCACGCCACTTTACTCAGCACGCCACTTCACTGCTAGACTTAGCTCCTGCTGGACAGAACCAGCTGCTGTTTGATACAATGCATCGCACAGAAAGCCCGATCTATTCCACTACGATGCAACCGATTGCAATTGCATTTCCCTCTACTTATCTCTGTCTCACTTCACTCGCTACACCATTTCACTGTTACACTTAGCTCCTGTAGACTGGACCAGCATTTATCTAAAACAATGCACTGCACGTCTAAACCGCTTTCCACTACAATACAGTCGATTTCATCTACACTCCACTCACTCAGCAGTCTGTCTCACTCAACTCAAAAACCCATCTCACTCTCAGATCTAAATTAGCTCCATTGCACATCCCTGTATTCCTATATGTAATAAAGAGAGAGACAATCTCCTAGTTGGTCATGCAGAATACTATGGCTGTCAAGGTATTAAATTAATAAGGTAATTTTCTTTTATTGGCCGTCCTATTTAGTGACATTACTTACAGCTTTTAGAAGTTTTCTACCACAAAAAAGAAGCAAACAAAGAACAGCAGTCTTCCGCCTGAAGGTGCCAGGCCAAACAGACAATAAGGGCTAATGACGCTGGCTACATGAGATAGCAAGAGTAACTTTTGATTCACACCAACTACAAGTCATATAAAGAACCCTGTATTTTATTTTCAACTACTCTACAGCAAATCTACTGACAGTGTTCACCCGTGCTTATTCCCATGACTCGGAACAAAGCATGGTAGTCCATCAATTTCCATGGAGACATTAGTGACGCAGAAGATGAGACCACTGGGCGAACTCAGATGCGCAGAACTGGTGGCGACGAGGGCGGGATGACAACATCAGTGTCCAGATCAATGAGCTCTGCAGCTTGCCATTTTCGCAAATGTCTTGTTGGCAAGAAAACGTTGAACTTCCAAGCTTTTAATTCCCTCTCAAACTGTTCCTCTCCAGGGACTGCCGTCGGTGGCCAGTTGCTCCCAAAATAGCAGTCTGCATGCAGCATGCCTTCACGGAGGTGTACAGGCCAATCAAGCACCAGGGTTTATTGCGTTAAGAACTGAGCATCTGGGCAGGGTTGGTATCTTACTGTAACAGCAAACGAATGACTGCTGCCTGGGATGTGGATTCAGGAAACAACCTATGTTACTGTTTGTAATGGGGAAAGTTGTTTTCCCCGACATTTACTTGAGATGAGTTGGGTTTTCCGAGGAGTGCGTGCGTTTTGCGGCAAAGGTATTTTAGAGTGAGTGAGGTTTGAGCTCTGTCCCGTGGGTGGCGAGCCAGGTGTGTTTTAAGTGGTGAGTTTCGTGTGAGACGACGGCTATGTAGCAAGGGACGGGATTGAGTGTGGGGACAGTCAGCCCGCAGTACGGCAGCAGTCCGGCGGCAGTTCGAGAACCGAGTCCGTGTACAGAAATAGTCCGCCTACAGCCATAAGTCTGCTTTGAATGGGCAGTGAAGTGGCATTCTTTTTGAGAGTCTACCTGAGGTCGACTAAGAGGACAACAGAGAGAGAGAGAGGCAGAGCGCGGGTGGAGGGAAAGGTTGGTGAAACCCTTTTTAATTGGGTCGACAGTTATGTTGTCAATGGCTGACCTGCACATTTTTATGTTCATTGGAAGGCTGACCAATCTTGTTTTATGTTTATAGTCGAAGGTTGACAGATAATTTACTTGTGTTCGGTATTCTAATTTTGTTTTCCCCTTGGGAGTAATATCGTGTAAAACTTAGGTGTACATTTTTATGAGATTTGAATTATCAAGGAGGTGGTAGGGGAATCAGATAACCCAGTAACATTCTTTTTACTTTTATTTTCTTTTCTACCCCTGTTACGGGCATGTTTTTGTGAGTAAATATAAAAACATGTGTTGAACTCTGGGACCGAGTCATTTCGTTTGTGAATCCCCGTAACACTGTTTCAGGCTTTATAATAATAATATACACGACAAAACAAGACGTCAACATTTCGAGAATAAAACACAGCTTCAGGACAACAACACAAACCAAAAAGACAACGCTTAGCTCAGTGACTGGTGTGGGCGGGAGAAAATGAAGTTGTGAGGTGTAAGGGGAGTGGGGCATGGAGAAAATGAAGTTGTGAGGTGTAAGGGGAGGGGAGCATGGAGGAAATGAAGTTGTGAGGTGTAAGGGGAGGGGGGGCATGGAGACGTGAACGTATTTACTTTGCGTGAGCGGGAACTCATTATAGCACGCGTGGGCGGTTGTTTTCTGCATCTTACTGTATAGCATTCTCTGGGGACATGCTCACCTTGACGGTCTGATAGTAGCGTCCATCAGGCAGACTGAGGCCCGTAGCCTGTCCACTGTGGGTCCAGTAGTCGGGGCCAGACAGGTGGGAGTGGGGGTCAGTCGTCTTAACCACGTCATCCTCACACACCTTGCTGCCAACTGCCCAGGTGTAGCCCCAGATCCCAGTCTCGTTGTCATGGAAACCGTCCCAGTGGCCTGGAGGGACAAAATCCGTTCTGCATTGAGCAATAAAGGCTTATAAAATCCACGACGGTAAGACAAGTATAAGCCTGAAACTCTCAGTGACGAAAACCTCGCATGACCAGGTTGACATCCACAACTACACTGCAATCTGCAGTCTTCATTTTCGCTATCTCAGTTTGGGAAAAAGTATATACTATTTGATTCAGTCCTTTATTTCATTATTAGAAATTTGGTGAATTCTATCTAATTCATCCCTTCATATCTGCTTAGAGTATCATACAAGATGTCAGTTTTTTAACTATCGAAATGTGTGTGGTACGCTCCAAGGGATAGTTGATGTAGGAGTAAGTGCAAAATCTATTTAAAATGTTGAAACAAGTCAGTACGAAATATTCAGAAGCATGTATTCCTTTCATTTGCCGTTATTCCTGCCTGCGACAAAAATATATCGTGTGCGAATTACTGTGTGTGGTAATAGCAAGCACTTTATACAACACTGAAAATCACTGCAGTCCACGAACCTCTGATGAAGATGTTGCAGCTGGTGTACTTCATGTCCACATTCCGCTCTCCGCCGTTGAAGACTGTGCTTGCGCCAGGTCCATCAACGATTATTCTGAAATAATCAAAGTCAAAAACAACGTGTCGTTTACAATGCTGGATGTCTGGATAATAACATCTCCTGGTGTGGATTCCTCTCGATTTACAGAAGCATGGTGAAGTGAAAAGCATAGACGAACCTCATCAAACCAATGGCTACAGTAACGAAATGGCTACAGTCGGCCATCTGTGTGTCTGTCCTCGAGCCTTTTCATACATTTGTCTCTCGCCTGTCCGACCGTCCATTCGGCACCCCGTGGGTTGGGGGTAAGAATAGACCCTCCGTGGGTTGGGGGTAAGAATAGACCCTCCGTGGGTTGGGGGTAAGAATAGACCCTCCGTGGGTTGGGGGTAAGAATAGACCCTCCGTGGGTTGGGGGTAAGAATAGACCCCCGTGGGTTGGGGGTAAGAATAGACCCTCCGTGGGTTGGGGGTAAGAATAGACCCTCCGTGGGTTGGGGGTAAGAATAGACCCTCCGTGGGTTGGGGATCAAGTGAAACCCACTGCATCTCCCCACGCGATTCATAAAAAGCGAATAACTAGGAAATTGGAAGGTGATTTTCTCTGGTTCCAACCACCTCCAGGGCCTTTACAGTCATCGGTATTAAATAGCCTTCAAAATCTAATTGGCCATTAAACTCTTTTTTTTTCTTTCTTTCTTTCTTTCTTTCTTTTCTTTCTTTTCTTTCTTTCTTTCTTTCTTTCTTTCTTTCTTTCTTTCTTTCTTTCTTTCTTTCTTTCTTTCTTTCTTTCTTTCTTTCTTTCTTTCTTTCTTTCTTTCTTTCTTTCTTTCTTTCTTTCTTTCTTTCTTTCTTTCTTTCTTTCTTTCTTTCGTTCGTTCGTTCGTTCGTTCGTTCGTTCATTAATTCGTTTATTCATTCATTAATTCATTCGTTTATTCATTTGTCCATTCATTCATTCCCCCCGTCCGTCCGTCAGTCTGTGCACTCATTTCTGTCTGTCTTTCTTTCCACAAGTCCGTCCGTCAGTCTGTGCACTCATCTCTGTCTGCCTTTCTTTCCACAAATCCGTCGGTCAGTCTGCCTAGTTGTATGTCCAGATTCTTCTCTTGTTGCACTGGCTTTCCGTCCGTCTGTTTATTTTTGTCCACCTGTGCGTACCTCCGTCCATTCTTTCATTCATTTCCCGGTCGCTTTCCATCATCTCTCGCACACGCGCGCAAACACAAGCACACTGACACATGTCTCTCTCTCTCTCTCTCTCTCTCTCTCTCTCTCTCACACACACACACACACATGCACACGAATACAGACATACATAGCACACACATACACACACAAACACACACACAAACACACATACACATACAGAAACACACACAACACGCACACATAGACACATACCTACACTCACACATTTACACACACACACATACAGATACAGACAAATGTACACAAGCGTGCTCGCGCGCACACACACGCACGCACAAACGTACACACACACACTCACACAAACACACACATACACACACTCACACACACATACACTCGCACTCATATTTACACACACACACACACTCGCACATACACGCACACACACGCAAACACACACACACACACACACACACACACACACACACACACACACACACACACATGCACCCCCACCCCCACACACACGCACGCACACACAAACTCACACTCACAAAAATAAACACACACACACACGCACACGCACACGCACACACACAAACACGCACGCACACACACCCACACACACTCGCACACACACACTCGCACACACACTCGCACACACACACTCGCACACACACACTCGCACACATACAAATACACACATACACACACACGCACACCCGCACACACGCACACACACATACAGAAACACACACAATACACACACATAGATACACACACACATTGACACACACACATTTACATACACACATACACCCAAACATACATATACATATACACACAAAGATACAGTCAAATGTACACAAGCGCGCACACACACACACACGCACGCACGCACACACACACACACATATACAATTACACATGTGATGGAGTGGCATAAGGCATGATGGTAGCAGGGCACAGGTATGAGACAAAGCGTACTTGCTTTCCACAACTTTATTCACCCATGGGTACAGGAGCTCCTCGCTGGTCCAAGGCCTGATGATAATGGCCTGGACCAACCCAAGACCGTGGTGGCAGTGGTCTCTCCCCCAGATGGGATGGGGTCTCGTAGCGGGTCTGTCTTAGCATGCACTGCTGCCTCTATTTATTGGGGTCGACAAGAATAGATACACAGAGGGAACCCGAGGACTTTTACACAAAGGACAGAAGTTCTCTTGCGTGGGAAACAGGTGTAGGGAGGCTTGGTGGCTCAGAATTCTGGCTGCTCCCAAACTGACCACAATGTCAGCCAGTGTCCAGCCCAGCGCCCCACAGAGGAGGGAAGGAGTGGCCACAGCTGGAGACGAGGGGAGCGAGAGAGCTGAGGCTGTGAAACAGGGGGCAGAGCCATAGTTGGGTGCTGACAATCTGGCAGCTCCGAACGCTGACATCTTGGAGACAACCATGCCAGCCATCCTCCAGCCCAGCGCCACCAGCGGAGAGATGAGTGGCCACAGCGGGAGACAGGGGAGCGAGAGAGCTAAGGCATGGGAGAGAGGGAGAGGAGAGGAGAGAGAGAGAGAGAGAGAGAGAGAGAGAGAGAGAGAGAGAGAGAGAAAGAACAAGTTACATGGCAAGAGGTCGAGAATACTGAGAGCAAAGTAATTCAGTAGGGAAGGATTTCCTCTTGGCTACACACATACACACATACACACACATACACACACACACGCGCGCGCGCACACACACACACGCACACTCACACACACATACACACATACGCACGCACGCACGCACACACATACACATACACACACACGCACACACGCGCACACACGGATACCTGTGATTGGGGAGGGGGGTGACTTCTAGACAACGCTGTGTAGGGGCAGCCTGACAGCCGTGAGGGAGGGTGTCATCCCGGGCAGCCTGACCCACTGGCCCGGGGGTGGGGGGCGTCAAGTCGATCAGTGTCCCACGTGACGTCAGATAGGACCTGCGTCAGAGGTGACGTCATCATTAGACAAGTCGCAAGCTACAAAAAAGATGGGGTGCGACAACAAAATGAAAGAAGTCTGCAGATGAAAAAATGGGAAATGGTGAATGGAGTTTTGCGACCCATCAGCCTTGTAGGTTATGTGAGGCCACTGACTACAAAATCATGATGATGACGATGAATGGAGTGGTATAGCTTCTCAGTCTGTGTAGGCTATGTGAGGCCACTGACTACAAGATCATGATGATGACGATGAATGGAGTGGTATAGCTTCTCAGTCTGTGTAGGCTATGTGAGGCCACTGACTACAAGATCATGATGATGACGATGAATGGAGTGTTACAGCTGCTCAGTCTGTGTAGGTTATGTGAGGCCACTGACTACAAGATCATGATGATGACGATGAATGGAGTGTTACAGCTGCTCAGTCTGTGTAGGTTATGTGAGGCCACTGACTACAAGATCATGATGATGACGATGAATGGAGTGTTACAGCTGCTCAGTCTGTGTAGGCTATGTGAGGCCACTGACTACAAGATCATGATGATGACGATGAATGGAGTGTTAAAGCTTCTCAGTCTGTGTAGGCTATGGGAGGTCACTGATCACAAAAATCGACAGAGCTGGTTAGAGTAAGAGCAACGCAAGACTCGATTTTTCTTCTTATTCGTGTTTTACAAATCGCGTAGAGGCACAGTTGATACGGTCTTATTCCCAACTCAGCGTAAAAATCATGGTTCAAACTACAAGCTATTAAGAAATATGGCCGTGAGGAAACACTGTTAGATAAGTCGGTGCAAGAATGTTTTCTTCCTCCCTCGCTTGTTTGTTCGTGTTCTTGCTTTCTGACTGGCTTCGAAGTTACCAGACACATCGTTGTATACTTTGACATGGGACGAATGGAGCAATGTGCGAGCGATACATGTACGAACTAAAATGTCATTACATACATGTAGACCACCGCTCTGTTACAATCGAACTAGTCAATAAGATATCAAACCCATTTTTCTTTTTCCGAGACATGTTAAATTATCCCTCCAGGTTTACGCTGGAAAGAGTGATGGGTGGTTGATGAATGGAGCTTTACGGCCTTTCAGCCTTTGTAGGTTATGTAAGATCATTAACCACGAAAAGTACAATGGTGTATAGTAAGCACAAATCAAGTCACGGTGTCCCTAGCTATTCGCCTCTTACGAATAGCATAGGGAGACGCGGTGGGTCTATTCTGACCCCCAACCCACAGGAGGGTCTATTCTGACCCCTAACCCTCAGGGGAGAGCTGGAGGGAAGCAAAATCACAAAACGTCAGCAAAATCAGTTCATTCAATCTTGTCACTCCCATCTCATTTTCGACACTTGGAAGTAAATCTACAATCCCTCTGCCAAAGATAGGAGGTATACTTCATCAAGCATGTGAAAGTTCATTTAGAGGAAGGTACAAGTCATTAATGTTGACACCCGAGAAACACCTGAAAAGCGTGCAGAATTCAGCATCTCTCCTCCCGTTACTAAGTTATTCCCGAAATAAATCTTCTGTCGGAAATAATTTGACTTTCACCGCAAAACGTGCAAGAACATGTGGAAGGTTCTGTGGATCTTTGCAGTTGGATTTGACTCTGACGGAATGGGTAAAGCAGGTTCTTAATTGGTGTTTGCCAAGTCTTGGCTATACTGGCCAAGTATTCGATCAAAATGTGCTGGGTTTGGGGATATATTCGCTGAATATTTGGTCAAGTGTTCCGATTCTTAATTGGTTTTCGCCAAGATTTGGCAAATATTTGCCAAGACTTGGGGTATTGGCTCGACAGGTAATGCCAATATCTATTGGCGCGAGATATTCGTGAGTTCCTGTCAGAGCTGAATGGCGGGAAAAATGTGTCGCTTCGTTTACATTTACAGCCATTGCACACTTACGGCATGGGCATAATGCCGATCGATGCCATATTGCAAATGTCCTTTGTTTGCGAGATCTTGGCCTTGTTTTGTCAAGCTATTAGGAAACTTTATCAAGACTTGGCATAATAGTTGCCGAATTTTTGGCGAATGTTTGCCCTGAAGTAATTTGCTTAGGTTTGGTAAATATTAGCCAAGATTTATTTGTCAATTAAGAACAGGTTTAAAGGAGGAAACACACGAGTTTCTAGTTACATACAGAACCTGAGGAAACAAAGGGCGATACTGAACATGAGATTTACAGTGTCATTTAAACTCTACCAAAAGGTCCTTTAGTCCCAGAGCTGTCCGACTAATTCATAAACGCTTGAATGAAAAACAATACATTAAAATAATCAACAAAGATGGATGGATAGATGGATGGGGTTTTACGGCCTATCAGCCTTTGTAGGCTATGTAAGGCCATTAAGCACGAAAATCACTTGAACAGTTTAGAGTAAAGGCAAATCAAGTCACGGTGTCCCTAGTTATTCGCCTCTTACGAATCGCGTAGGGAGACGTGGTGGGTCAATTCCTATCCCAAACCCACAGGGGAATCGCGTAGGGAGACGCGGTGGGTCAATTCTTACCCCAAACCCACAGGGGAATCGCGTAGGGAGACGCGGTGGGTCAATTCCTATCCCAAACCCACAGGGGAATCGCGTAGGGAGACGCGGTGGGTCAATTCTTACCCCAAACCCACAGGGGAATCGCGTAGGGAGACGCGGTGGGTCAATTCTTACCCCAAACCCACAGGGGAATCGCGTAGGGAGACGCGGTGGGTCAATTCTTACCCCAAACCCACAGGGAATCGCGAAGGGAGACGCGGTGGGTCAATTCTAAAGACCCAGACCACAGGGAATCGCGAAGGGAGACGCGGTGGGTCAATTCTTAGCCCAAACCCACAGGGGAATCGCGTAGGGAGACGCGGTGGGTCAATTCTAACCCAAACCCACAGGGAATCGCGAAGGGAGACGCGGTGGGTCAATTCTAAAGACCCAGCCCACAGGGAATCGCGAAGGGAGACGCGGTGGGTCAATTCCTACCCCCAACCCACAGGGGAATCGCGTAGGGAGACGCGGTGGGTCAATTCTTACCCCCAACCCACAGAGGGTGCGTAGGGATATGCGGTGGGTCAATTCTTACCCCAACCCACAGAGGGTGCGTAGGGATATGCGGTGGGTCAATTCTTACCCCCAACCCACAGAGCGTGCGTAGGGATATGCGGTGGGTCAATTCTTACCCCCAACCCACACTAGGGAGGTAACCCAACGCGGTGAGTCAATTCTTACCCCGAACCCACAGGGGGAAATCAACAAAGAACAAATAGTCGTCCTCACCTGTATCCCAGCACATTCTCCACGTCCAGGTTGATGAAGTAGGCCGCTCCGTGTAGAAGGTCAAGGCCGTTGTGCCGGATGTAGATCGAGCGTCCCGAGGTCAGGCGCTCCATGGTTTCGTACATGCCATGCACGCGCAAGTGCACGCTCGGGCTCTCCACGACGCCGTGCAGCTCGCACGTGCCCAGTGCGTGCTCGAAGCTGACGGCCACGCAGTTGACGCCGTGTTGCACACACTGCTCCGCGCAGTCCGCCTCCCATCGCACGGAGACCGTTCTGGAAAGGCGCGTTTTCTGTCAGAGCAAAGTGTGTTTCCAAACAGTGTAGACTGTTTTCTAGGCCTAGGTTCTCGTCGCTCTATTCTGTGCTCAAATGATAATGTGACATGTGTGCGGATCATTTTTCAATCGGATCTTTTCCA
>JAWQFJ010022198.1:17500-28186 GCA_034096865.1 Theodoxus fluviatilis
GCTGCCTCAGGAAGTACAGCCGCTTTATTCTGGGTGAGACAAGTACTAATGCTATTGCTGCAAAACTTTTCAAGACATGGTTTAAGGGGGATAGTTGGGTAATCAATAGATTTACACTGTAGGAATTCGGTTTCTTTTTTGGTGGGAATTGAAGTGCCTGTACTAGACAGGGATGGCTGCTCCTCAAGGGGGATTGGAGTTACGCTCTGGGAAGGTTGTGCAGCACGCTGATAATCCCACTACTGGGCCTGTAATGACGGCTCAGGCACCTGCGAGTGTCACTTTGACGAGTACACCTCGTATGGCGGCGCGATTTTCCGGGGGAAAAGGAACTCAAATGCTTCCAGAGAGGGGTTTACTACAGCCACAACGAGAGAAACAGAGGATGGAAAGCCCTGATCATCTCTTTTCAAAAGTTTCTCCGCAGGGTTATAGTCAGATATCCATGAACCTGACTCCACTGGAGTTTGATGAGAATGCTGCAATGGAAAAATATGCTGACATGGGTAAAAGTTGCAGTTGAAGGATTCGGCATTGGCCCTATGGCGTTGCTTCGCGAACGAAGATGAGACGATGCTGCCGTTCATGTCCACCGCAGACACGTTGGTGGCTGTAGAGGCCGATGCGGGACCGGCAAGCCCGACCACAGTAGCCGCAGGGGAAGATCTGGCCAGAGTCTAGCATGACACCCTCTCGGTTTTTTCTCCTCTGGCGCTTCTCCTTTAGTGTGTCCCTGCGGGAGCTCTCCAACACTGCCGTGGCTTTATTGATGGTGTGGCGCCAGGCATCTCTGTCAGCAGCGACGGAGGTCCACTGTCGGGGATCGATGTTGCAGGAGATGAGGGCTTTCTTGAGAGAGTCTTTGTATCTCTTTTCCGGGCCCCCTTTGTCACGTCGACCAGTGGAGAGCTCACCAAATAGTGCTACCTTGGGCAGGCGGTGGTTTTCCATTCTGGAAACATGACCTGCCCAGCGCAGCTGAGATCTCAAAAGCATGGTCTCTATGCTGGTGAGCTGATACCGTTCCAAAACTTCCACATTTGTGATGTAGTCACTCCAGTGTATCTCTAGGATCGTGCGCATACAGCGTTGGTGGAAGCGTTCCATGAGCATCCGGTGTCGGCGGTACAGGACCCAGGATTCTGAGCCATACAGGAGTGTGGTAAGGACAACCGCTCTGTATACACTGATTTTTGCGTCCTTTCTGAGGTGTTTGTTGCTCCACACTCTCTTATACAGCCTGCCAAAGGCTCTGCTGGCCTTGGCTATTCTGCTGTCCACTTCCTTGTCTATCTTGGCATCTGCCGTGATGGTGCAGCTCAGATATGTGAACTGGCTGACAGAGCGTAGTTCGATCTCCCCAATGTAGATGAGAAGAGGGTGAGACGCTTCTCGGGGGGGCAGGTTGGTGGAGGACCTCCGTCTTCTTTAGGCTGACTTCCAGTCCGAAGAGCTGGGCAGCCTCTGCGAAGCAGGATGTGACTTGTTGCAAGGCTCTCTCAGAGTGTGCGACGAAGGCGGCATCATCTGCGAAGAGGAGGTCTCTGATCGCCTGGTTTGTAGTCTTGGTGCGGGCTCTCAGGCGCCTGAGGTCAAACAGATTGCAATCTGGCCTGTATCTGACATACACCGCGTCCCCATCATCAAGGACGTCCATTGCCTGATTGAGCACCATGATGAAGTAGATGGAGAAGAGGGTTGGTGCCAGAACACAGCCCTGCTTCACGCCATTGACAATGGGGAAGGGCTCTGACAGGTCAGTGTTCAGTCTGACTTGTCCGTGCAGGTCCTTATGAAGCTGCATGATGATGTTGAGGAACATTGGAGGGCAGCCGAGCCGTTCTAGAATAAGCCACATTCCCTGCCTGTTCACGGTGTCAAAGGCCTTAGTCAGATCAACGAAGGTGATGTAGAGGCCTTTGTTTTGTTCACGGCACTTCTCTTGGAGCTGGCGGAGAACAAACACCATGTCCGTGGTGCTCCTGTTGGCCCTAAATCCACATTGGCTCTCTGGGAGATGGTCCTGGGCGATGGTGGGGGCCAGTCTGTTTAACAGGGTTCTCGCGAGGATCTTTCCGGCGATGGAGAGCAGGGTGATCCCCCGGTAGTTTGAGCAGTCCGACTTCTCGCCTTTGTTCTTGTACAGGGTGATGATGACTGCATCTCGGAGATCTTGAGGAAGCCTGCCCTGTTCCCAGCAACATACAAATAGGCTGTGCAGTCTCTCTAATAGAGCTGGACCGCCATGCTTCCATATCTCAGGCGGGATTCCGTCAACTGCGGCAGCTTTGCAAGGTTTCAGTTGTTTCGTTGCCTCCTTGAGTTCTTCGATGTAGGCAACTCATCCAATTCAGCCTTGATGGGTTGCGGAGGAATACGGAGGATGGATGGCATGTCTAAAGAGCGATCTGCATTGAAAAGAGTCCTGAAATGTTCCGACCAGCGGTTCAGGGTTGACATCTTGTTGGTGAGTAGTGTCTGACCGTCGGCGCTGCGCAGCCAGCTCTGAATTTGGTAAGATGGGCCATACACTGCTTTGAGGGCTTCATAGAATCCCCTGATGTTGCCGGTATCTGCACATTGCTGGGTCCTCTCAGCAACGTCGGTCCACCATTCATTTTGGATCAAGCGCAGTTTGCGCTGGAGGTGACTGCATATCTGACGAAAGGCAGCTTTCTTTATTGGACAGGATGGCTTGGCAAGGTGGGCCTGGTGTGCAGATCTCTTTCTTGCTAGTAATTTTTGGATTTCGTCATTGTTCTCGTCGAACCAGTCTTTGTTCTTTCTGGAGGTGTAGCCTAAGACTTCAGCAGCTGACTCTTGGATGGTGTTTTTGAGCTGGTTCCAAATGGATTCAGGGCATGGGTCTTGGGGGGTTGAGGCTGCCTCCAGTTTCTCCAGGAGATTGTTCTGAAATATCAGTTTTACTTCTGGGGGCTGGAGGCCGCTGACTTTGAGCTTTTTTACAGGGGCTCCTCTATTTCTCAGTTTCAGCTTGAAGTGGAGCCTCAGCTTGCAGCGGACAAGGTGATGGTCAGTGTGACATTCTGCGCTTGGCATCACTCTGGTGAGCAGGACATCTTTTAGATCACGCTGGCGCACAAGGATGTAATCGATGAGGTGCCACTGTTTGGACCGCGGGTGCATCCAGGTTGTTTTCAGTCTGTTCTTCTGCTGAAAGATGGTGTTGGTGATAACGAGCTCTTGATTCATGCAAAACTCCAGCAGCAGGCATCCATTGTCATTGCAGTTGCCAATGCCGTGCTTTCCCAGAGCCCCTCTCCAGGCTTCAGAGTGCCGACCCACTCGGGCGTTGAAATCGCCGAGTAGGATAATTTTATCTTTGGCAGGGGTGTTCTGGACAATGCTTCTCAAGTTTCCGTAGAACTTGTCTTTCTCTGCTTAGTCGGCTTGAAGTGTTTGAGCGTACACGCTAAGTAGCGTGACATGCTGATGCTTTTGTAGCGGGAGGCGCATGGAGATGATGCGGTCCGAATGACCGATCGGCAGGTGTTCAAGCCTGGAGGCAATGGAGTTCTTAATCATGAAGCCGACGCCTGAGAGGCGTTTCTCTGCTGCAGGTTTGCCTGACCAGTATAGTGTGTAGCCCGCTGTGTGCTCTTGGAGACTGCCTTGCTCTGCAAGGCGTACTTCGCTGAGAGCAGCAATGTCGATGTTCAATCTTGCGAGTTCGTGAGCGATGAGAGCGGAGCGACGCTCTGGGCGATTGCTGTCAGTCTTATCAAGCATAGTTCTGATGTTCCAGCATGCAAGTTGTAGTCCTCTGGCAGGACTGGTGGTTTTTGTTTTTAATTCTTTCGTTGTTGTTCGACCGCAAATAAGATGCCCGTTGACCACGGCAAGCCAACTGGGTGGGATGGAGACGAGCTTTTTAAGGCCACCTTTTCTAGGCCCCTCTCCATGTGGAGCAAACGTTGCTGACCCTAAACAGGGCTGCTTGGTCATACAGGGTGTTGCCGGGCGATGTCGTCGTCTCCGGGTCGACATCGGACGACCAATATCCTGTACCGCCTGCATGCAGGATTGGAACTGTGGCTTCCAGTGTCATCTTCACCTGCCGTTTCGCCCCTTTCCCATCGCTACAGGACTTGTGAAAAGAAGTGGACGTGGACGTGAACGTGTCGTTTGAGCCTGCGCAGTGGAGTTTTAAGGTGAAGTTCGGAGTGTGCAGTACAGGACCCACCCTTTACACCCGAGGTTCATCTGCCATGGCCTAGCAAGCTGGGACGGTGACAGTGAGGTCCTTGGGTCGTAGGTTTTACATCAGAGTTTCCCTCTCCTAGACGGACTGCCTGACGAGGCTAACGAGCTCCATCTGCCCGGGTTTGAAATCAGAGTTGTCCTTCTCCAAGACTGGTTGCCAAGGGCATTGATCCAGTTTGTCATTGAAAGGACTGAGTCGGCTAGAGTGGCTCATGATGCAAAACTACTGGCAGATAAGCAGATGGAGGTTTTGTTACAACATCAACAACTGTAGCTACAAGCGCAGGAATGGTATCGCCAAGAGGAGTTGCGGTGTCGCAAAGAAGAGTTGGCATTGCAGAGAGATCAGCTGAAGTTGTTGCAAAACCAAATAGAGCAGCAGCAATATCATCTTGACTCCACGTTGTCTCGAATTGATGCTGAGGGAAGCAGAGAAAGGGATGACTACAAGCTTACTTTACAATGTCTGAGGGACAATGAAGCCATTGATTTCTTTTTGCTCCATTATGAGAACATATGTACACCAAGAAATTGGGATGACTTCAAGAAGGTTTCTCGTCTTGTTCCTCTGCTGTCGGGGAAAACATGTAAAGCGTACAATGAATTGCTAAAAGGGAATTCTAATTCCACCTATGCTCAAGTGAAACCGGCGATATTGGAGGAATACAGACTCACTCCTAAACACTACACACGGCAGTTTAAAACTATAACCAAAAACCAGGATGAGAATTTCAAACAGTTCGGACGGAGACAGAGGCTGGTGTTTGATCGCTGGTTCAAGGTGCTGGGCGTAAACAAGGGTGACCAAGGGAAGGTAATTGAGGCGTTATTGTTAGAGCAGTTCATGAGTATCTTATCAGGAGAATTGGCAATTCATGTCAAAGAGAAGAAGCCAGCAACAGCTAAGTAAGCAGCAGAATATGCATTCCTACATCTCGAAGCAAGGAAAGAGGTAGAGCTTGACCGCAGAGCACGAAGTTCAAATGCTTTGGGGGTATTTCAACCAAGAAGACTTCCTCAAACAGAGCAAACTACTGGTATCTCCGCAATTGCATCACCACATTCTGCGGAAGTGAAACAGGTTGGCGGGAACCTCAAGAAAGCGTCAACCAGAGACAGAGCAAAGAAGGTATCAGAGTACCTAAAGAAGACGAGGCCTGGGAAGAAAACAAAATTGAGAAAGGCGAACAAGTGCTTCAAATGTGAAAAATCTGGACATGCAATTTGGACCTGTACAGCACTGAATGCGATCCAACTTGCAAATACATCCGCTGGGAGCAACAGGAACTCGGCTAAAGACACTGAGCAACCAGATAGACGAGACCCTTTGTGGGCACATCTGGAGCCCTTGTGCGACCAATGCGAGAAGATTAAATGGAGATGGGATCTTCAAGTGCGGGTTGATGGAAAAGTGGTGGATGACATACGGGATACTGGAGCTGACGATTTGTGTATCCGACCTGAGCACTTCAACAAGGGAACTACCTGGGCATTACGGAGAAAGTTGTTTTGGCGGACTTGAAGATACCCACGGGCTTTAGTGGATTTGGAATCACCTTTTGTGAAGGGGTTGGTTCAATGTGTTGTCATCAACGACTTGGACCCCCAAGTCGTTTTTATCGGTGACAAGCTGTGGTTTGCTGATGGCAGTCTCGTGAAGAACGTACCTGTCTACCCTAAGAAGCCGTTGTTGGCAGTTACGAGGGCACAAGCCAAAAGGGAGGCTCAGCCACATGAACCTGTTCCCGTCCAAGGCATAAACGAACTTGATGTCACGGCAGAGAAATTTAGGAAACTCCAAGAAGAAGATTCATCACTCCAGAGAACACGAGAGGCGGCAAGAACTGGGAAGAAAGTTTCTCGAGATGGGAAAGTGTCCTTTTTTTCGAAACGGGAGTGTTGAAGCGGGTCTACAGTGATGAAAAGGGAAAGCACACTCAAGTGGTGGTACCTAAATCATTACGACAGGCGGTCTTGAAATTGGGTCATGATGCACCAAAGAGGACGAGAGAAAGGATTTGGGGAAACTTCTATTGGCCGGAGATGTGTCAAGAAATTCAGAGGTTTTGTATCTCATGTGATTGCTGTCAGAAGGTTACTCCCCGAGGAAGATGTTCCAAAGTTCTGCTGGGTAAGATGCCTATTCCTCATGTGCCGTTCGAAAAAGTGGGGGTGGATCTAATAAGACCGATCAAGCCTGTATCCAACGCTGGGTACAGATACGTGCTCGTGATGGTAGATTATGCAACGCGATATCCGGAGGCCATACCTTGAGAAGATTCGAGATACACCAAGACCGACCACAAAGAAACAGGTCCGCGCGTTCTTGGGATTAGCCGGATATTACCGAAAGTTTGTGCCAAACTTTTCTGAAGTGGCAATCCCATTGACTGATGCGACGAAGAAGAACCAGCCAAATGGGATCGTTTGGACCAAGGAAATGAACGATGCTTTCTGCAAACTGAAAGAAGCTTTGTCATCAGAACCTGTTTGTGTGTTGCCGGATCTGCAAAAGTCATTCGTTCTCAGAACAGATGCATCCGATCAAGGATTGGGAGCACTGCTGCTTCAGAATCATGAAGGCGAGTTGAAAATTGTAGCATGCGCTAGCAAGAAGTTGAAGGGACCAGAGCTCAACTATTCAACGATTGAAAAGGAATGTTACGCACTGGTTTGGGGAGTCAAAAGGTTTGATCCCTACTTGATGGGACGTCCCTTTGTGGTGCAAAGTGACCACAAGCCATTAGAGTTCCTCCAGGGGATGAAAGCCATCAACAAAAGACCGATGAGGTGGGCGTTGGCACTACAACCGTACAACATCACCATTCAAGCTATTCCAGGAGCAGAAAACTGTGGAGCAGACTTTCTCAGTCGTCTTGATCCTTGGTTTTGTGAAGGCATACTGCAGGAGGCGTGGTGGTTTCAGAAGCATGGTTGTACGTTTAATATGGAAGCAAAAGGCGGTTTGAATCACGTGACATGAGTTACGAATTACCAAGGGAATTCGAGCTAACGTTGGGGGTATTATCAAGCCACAAGTTGACAGTATAAATAATTAGAAAATAAATGGTCTATTATATATGTATAATTATGGAAAGGAAAGATTGCACTTGATTGGAAAATAGTCACACACACACACACACACACACACACACACACACACACACACACACACACACACACACACACACACACACACACACACAAATGTATAGAAGAAAAAAAATCCTGGCATGACTGGGCCTTGAACCGGGATCATCTGGGTTGGTGGGCCTGTACTTTACCACTAGGCCAACAGCACTGGTTGTTAGAGAACTTACAATTTTTCTTTAGGCTTTCTAAGGATTTTCCTATAATGTTCTAGAGCAGGAACTTGTCATTACCCAGAGTTATCCTTCTTCCTGTTTGACACTTTTCCTCTGACTGAGAGAGAGGAGGTCACCATAATTTCTCTCTTCTACCTGGATGCATCTGTGAAGGAATTATTTTCTTCCTCATATGGGCACTATTGTATTCCAAGCTTGGAATTGTGGTGAATTTCATTTCTTGGTGAATGGAATTGGGAATAGAGACGTTTGGGCTGGAATTCACATGGGGACTGGCACAGGTGCACCGAACTTGCATTGGACTGGTGAGTGTTCCTCTCCTTCTCAGATAGCCATGTTGTATAAATGGATAGTTTCAGTTTTTTTGTTTGTCAGTTCTTGTTGTTGAGCTTATCATTATCTAGAGTAGGTTTCTGTAAGAGTTGAAGTATAGTTTTATTGGTTGGGTTATTTTCGAATTTGAAGATTTTGAGTTTGCAGAATCAAGCATGGAAATAACATGTTCAAATATGGCTGACCAGTAAGGTTAGGAAGGACCTGAATTAGGTTTGGTTATCCACTTCCAATATGGCGGCTGTCATATTATGGAGGTATTCTCAGATGACGAAATTGAAATCAAACATTGGAAATTTGATTTGTAATGAATTTAGATTGATTTATCGGCAATAATGAGATCACGTGTAAAATAATAATAATAATAATAATAATAATAATAATAATAATAATAATAATAATAATAATAATAATAATAATAATAATAATAATACAGATTACTTATACGCACATACCTTCACTAATAGGCAAGCTCATGGCGTTTACAATGAAAAGTCCACACTCATACAAAGCATTCCAAAACTCGCACACTGCAAGTGTTGAAATAAAAGAAGAGTTAAATACAATACAATTAATTAACATAGCAGGCAATAAACAAAACACAAAACATAAAAGAGGCGCCATGTGAAGAACCTCACTGCTCATCAGGAAAGACTGACCGGAACAGGTGTGTCTATAGGCGCCTACACACGTCCCGTTTTACCAACCGATTTTGCTGCCGATCCGGTCGAGACCGTTGTGTCAAAATCTGGTTGATAGCCACACGCAACGATATTCCCCGACCCGGTCGGGACAGATTCATATGCCCGATGACGCGAGAACGACAAGAATCTCGCGTGTATTTGCAAAATTAAATGGCGGATATGTCTGCCCTTTGCACAGAAAACGCTGCATTTGGGGATGCTAGAAACCCATCCAAAGAAAATGTAAGCCATGAACAGCATTAATTTATTAAAGCTGTATGTTGAATGCATCGAAAGGTAGTGAAAGCTCCTACATGTTAAAAATCAAAATGCAGGTCAACGCAGGTCGAAGCTTCGGCATGTAGGATCCAGGCACTCTACACAGTCACCAGGCACTCTACACAGACCACAGTCACTCTACACAGACACTCTACAGTCACCAGGCACTCTACACAGACAACAGGCACTCTACACAGTCACTCTACAGTCACCAGGCACTCTACACAGACAACAGGCACTCTACACAGACAACAGGCACTCTACACAGACACCAGTCACTCTACACAGTCACCAGGCACTCTACACAGTCACCAGGCACTCAGACACCAGGCACTCTACACCCTCACCAGGCACTCTACGCAGTTACCAGGCACTCTACACAGACACCAGGCACTCTACACAGACACCAGACACTCTACACAGACACCAGGCACTCTACGGAGTCACCAGGCACTCTACGGAGTCACCAGGCACTCTACACAGACACCAGGCACTCTTCACAGACACCAGGCACTCTACACAGACACCAGGCACTCTACACAGACACCAGGCACTCTACACGAACACCAGGCACTCTACACAGACACCAGGCACTCTACACAGACACCAAACACTCTACACAGTCACTCTACACAGTCACTCTACACAGTGTAAATCCACACGCCGAAGCTTCGACCTGCGTTGACCTGCATTTCGATTTTTAAAATGTACGAGCTTTCACAACCTTTTGATGCATTCAACATACAGCTTTAATAAATTAATGCTGTTCATGGCTTACATTTTCTTTGGATGGTTTCTAGTATCCCCAAATACAGCGTTTTCTGTGCGAAGCGTAGACATATCCGCCATTTAATTTTGCAACTACACGCGAGATTCTCGTCGTTCTCGCGTCACCCGGCATATGAATCGGTCCCGACTGGGTCGGGAATATCAAAGATTATAGGTTACACAAAGATAGTTCATGCCGAGCTTTTGCTATATAAAGTTACAAGATGCTCGGAAACGCAGCGCACCAAGCGGCAAGAACTTTGGGGAAGTAATCACACTGCTTAGAGACATGTAAAAGTGCTTTTTTGTCGACGCGTTTCTGATGCGTTCCGAACATGTTTGTGAATAAATTTACGGTGTAACGTGTAATAAAATGATTTGCTGCAATAATGGGGGTGTTTTGGCTTTTTTTTGTAGCAGACATTGTGAAATCGAAATATTTGCTTCATCAAAATGGACGGTTCTGCGCATGTCCGTTAGCCTATAGTCCGTTTAAACATTGCTCTGTCAGTTTGTCTGCTAGCCACCTAGGTACATACGGTGAGGTTTGTTTACTTATCTTCTGTGGGTTTTGTGCAGAAAGTATACGTTAAAACAGTCTAATATGACTATTTTCGAATAGTTTTTAATCTAATTAATATTTTTGCATGCTTTAACGCGGCCGGATCTTTGGCATAAGCTACCGGGTGTGCGAAGTCAGTAGCGCACTGACAGAGCAATGTTTAAACGGACTATAGGCTAACGGACATGCGCAGAACCGTCCATTTTGATGAAGCAAATATTTCGATTTCACAACGCCTGCTACATAAAACAAAGCCAAAACACCCCCATTATTGCAGCAAATCATTTTATTACACATTACACCGTAAATTTATTCACAAACATGATAGGAACGCATCAGAAACGCGTCGACAAACAAGCACTTTTACATGTCTCTAAATCTTTGAGAATATAGAGCCTGCCCTATTGACAAGAACCGGACCGGATTGTATGCAAATGAGCCGACTGTTCCGATTCTTGACCGGATCAGCAGCAAAATCGGGGGAAAAACGGTACGTGTGTAGGCGCCTCAT
>JAWQFJ010022199.1:0-2500 GCA_034096865.1 Theodoxus fluviatilis
TCAAAAATCTCATCGCAAATGACGTCACGTTATACGACGTCAAATGATGACGTCACAGATTTTGCAAAATGGAGTCTGTTGAATCGTTTTCAATGAAACACCAAAATGTAAAAAAGTCACTTTCTTTTCAAACCTCGATTCTGAAAATTTGATAATATTGAATGGGACCTAACTTCCAGTCAGTGTGCAAAATCTCAAGGAAATCCGTCCAGTAGTTTTTGAGATATAGGCCGTGGAGACGGGACAGACAGACAGACACACACACAGACAGACTAACAAGTTTTGACAAGGAAAAAACCAAGCAAGTAATCATTCTGACCGTTGTCAGCCATGTTCACCACGACAACGGCAGGATTCTAACGCATCATGAAGAAGGCTGAAATGGTCGGTGTCGGTGGTTGTTGTGACTCTTGACCGGTACTGTACTCCATGCACCTTAACGGTCCGTGTTATTCGGGTGTAATCTTAAGCTTAACGACGTTTATTGGTAGTATTACACCCGAATCACACATAGACCGCAGGGCGTGCCTTCGGATAACAACTCCTTCTACAGGTCCGCTCAGCCAAAATATGGACGATGTTCCCATATTATATTATGATAGTACATGGTATTGGGGATTGAAAACAACAAAGTTCCCTCTTCGATCGTATCTATTAAACAGTGAAAAATGACTTTTAAAAGTGCGAATTTGTATGATTCAAAACTATACAGGAGTTACTTCCCGTGACACATTTTCGTAGTTTTGGCCAATCAGAAATTAGGTCAGATTTACTGCGGAGATTTCACCATGGCAGCGTGTGCATGGGCCAATTGTAAACAGTGGCTACATCAAGCTTTTTAAACTTGAAAAATTCTATGAGGTAGGCTGTGTAGCATTTTAATAGTTCCTAGTGCTAGACTTGCATGCGTGGCGGCTATTATGCAGTCTAGGTGCAGCAGGTTGGGTTATACATAGTAGGGCTGTCCTTCCAGAAGTAGTCTAACGTACTAGCCTTGAAGTTGTCGACAGTGTTCGCAGATACGGCGTATTCACCCTTCTCAAAAAATCTCCTCGCAAATGACGTCACGTTATACGACGTCAAATGATGACGTCACAGATTTTGCAAAATGGAGTCTGTTGAATTGTTTTCATTGAAACACCAAAATGTAAAAAAGTCACTTTCTTTTCAAACCTCGATTCTGAAAATTTGATAATATTGAATGGGACCTAACTTCCAGTCAGTGTGCAAAATCTCAAGGAAATCCGTCCAGTAGTTTTTGAGATATAGGCCGTGGAGACGGGACAGACAGACAGACACACACACAGACAGACTAATAAAGTCTGTAGGACCTCCAGTAAACCTGGAGGGATAATATTGAATGGGACCTAACTTCCAGTCAGTGTGCAAAATCTCAAGGAAATCCGTCCAGTAGTTTTTGAGATATAGGCCGTGGAGACGGGACAGACACACAGACCCACAGACAGACTAATAAAGTCTGTAGGACCTCCAGTAAACCTGGAGGGATAAAGTCTGTAGGACCTCCAGTAAACCTGGAGGGATAATATCTTTCTCCTTCACTAATGTCCAATCTCCTCGAAATTACGTCACGTTATTCGACGTCAAATTATCACGTCACACATTTTGCATTCGGATTCTGTTGTAGCGTTTTCTTGGCAACATCAAAACGTTAAAAAGTCACTTTTTTTTCAAACCTCCATTCAGAAAATTTCATACATTCAATCGGACCTAACTTCCAGTAAGTGTGCAAAATGTCATGGCAATCCGTCCAGTAGTTTTTGAGATATCAGCCGATAACTCGGGACTGACAGACTGTCAGACAGACACACACACAGACAGACAGACAGACAGACAGACAGACAGACAGACAGACAGACAGACAGACAGACAGACACACACACACAGACAGACAGGCAGACAGACAGACAGACAGACAGACAGACAAAGTTGTGAGGACCTCCAGTAAACCTGGAGGGATAATCACGTAATAATGATAACCTTTATTTCAACTTTTTTCTTTTAGATGGAATCGTTCTTGGGAAAGTTCACCCCCGGTGGCCGCCGTGCAGCACCCAGTACCCAGTTTGACTCCTTGGAAGGCGAGGCGAGGCGGGGTAAGAACCTCGTCCCAGGATGCGACTCTAGGATCTCTAGGGAGCTCTAGGATCTCTAGGGGGCTCTAGGATCTCTGGGGGGCTCTAGGATCTCCAGGGGGCTCTAGGATCTCCAGGGGGCTCTAGGATCTCTAGGGAGCTCTAGGATCTCTAGGGGGCTCTAGGATCTCTGGGGGGCTCTAGGATCTCCAGGGGGCTCTAGGATCTCTAGGGAGCTCTAGGATCTCTAGGGGGCTCTAGGATCTCTGGGGGGCTCTAGGATCTCCAGGGGGCTCTAGAATCTCTAGGGGGCTCTAGGATCTCTAGGGGGCTCTAGGATCTCTAGGGGGCTCTAGGATCTCTAGGGGGCTCTAGGATATCTAGGGGGCTCTAGGATCTCTAGGGGG
>JAWQFJ010022199.1:10000-12500 GCA_034096865.1 Theodoxus fluviatilis
CCGAGCGGCCCTGACAATCGGCGCCGTGGGAGATGTGGGAAGTCCCTTCTGAGGGCCGAGGCGCGAGTCTTCTATGCGCTGTAAACGCGCCTTTGCGTTCCCACACTTCAGCCCGAGACGCGAAATGTGGAGTGACACTACGACAAAAGTGCGACAGCCATCCCACGAGTGCAGTCCTCGCACCAAAGGCGGAACGTGGAGGGCTCACAAACAGCGCAGAACTTCCAACGTCATGGCAATCTTTTTTTATTTTCCCTCACGAAATTTTTGGAAAAGTTCGATGGAAAACAAAAAGATTGAAAGTTCAAGCTTTCTGTCAGATGCTTCTATAGACTTTCCGAGTTGAAATGGTATTTAAAGGATCTTAAAATAAGGCATAGATAATGCAGTCATCTACCTGCCCACATTTCTGTTTGAGTTGTGGCGAGAGTGTGCATTTCTACAAGTGCGTGCGGACAGGCGAACAGCAGCCTACTTCACTCAGCCAGCGCAAGAGCGGGACTCGAGCGCCCAGTATACACGCAGGGGTTCATCCTTCCACAAAGCAAAACGGGGATGTTTGCCAGCGCAATCAGGCTTACGGGGCCGGCATCTCCTTTGCCATGCACCCCAACACAAGTATCGAAAGAAGTCAGTTCAAAGAAGAAGAAAAAACCGCCTCAGGTTGCATAACCCGACCGACCCTTAACTTTTTTCGATCGTGCGAAAAGAACAAGAGAAAAAAAGGGCAGAGATCGATGGTAATCAACGAGGTGTTTGCTCCTCGATCCTCTCTGCTTTCTGACCACTCGAGGAATCCACCGTTCAACCTTTCAAAATCGCTCTCTTCAGCTACATAGATATTGTGATTTGTGTCAATCTGGCCTCTTCAATAAAAAAATGATTGAAAAACAATTCTGGCCGACCTACCGATTTCTTTTTGGCCCGTGTTACCGTAACCACAACTATGTTTTCTTGTGGCCTTATTTCTCTCGTATTTTGCTGTCCCAACTCTGTCCACTCATAATGTCTGTGTGGGAAAAACAAGTATCACATAGTAAAGTCACACTCAGACAATAAGAACAGTGACATTGATAATACGTGTTGGCATTACACTCTAGCAGATTCGTTTCATGTGTATGCAAGGCGACCTGTTATTTTCAGTACAAGGATGTGCTACAATCATTTATATTGTTGGCATTGTTAAAAAATACACACACACGCACGCACGCACACGCACGTACACCCGCACACACATACACTTTGCAAAACAAAAAACTTGGTGCTAAATCAAGTACCATTTATGACCAGACACACAGCTTGCAAATGTTTGACTTCCTCAATCAAATCTGTCCAGACGTTAACTACTACTTCTGCTGTGCTTTTGGTCTGTACCTGAATAGCATTTTAAAATTATCAGATCTGGAGTCCGTGTGTTCACTGATCAAACCGACTCAACGTACCTTGTCGTTATTTAGTTTTGCTTATTTCTTTGGCTGTCGGCAGTCCAGCTTGTTGCAGACAGACACGAAAATGGTTTGGGACTTTCACCCCTGGCTATCATGGATCCAACATCCGGTGTGCGTGGAACGGCGAGTGGGCGGTGAACTGGATCTCCGGTGCGCGGTGCGTGTGGAGTGGTACCCTCAAGACTTTGCCGTCAGACGGAAGGTTTTCGCTTTTACTTGCACGCACACACCATAGTCGCTGTTGCTTTGCGGCGTTGCATCCGTGGACCACGATCCCTCAAGTCGTGTAGGACATTGGACAAATATAGTTATTTATTCAACAAGACAGGAGATTATCAGCTTGTACAGCTTTCGGAGTGCAGATCTAACGAGCGAGGCAACGCAGATTTGGATGCAGGCTTGGCTATCCTCCAAAACTGCTTTCAGAAGCAAGTAGTTATCACTTCTGGTCAATGAGCCCTTCCTGTTTCCAAGAGTGGTTAGCTGCATACATTTCCTACACGTAAGTTGCAAAAAGTCCTGAACATGCAAAGGCCCGCAAAAGTAGCGGAAGACATTAATCTATTCGTCCTTCTGCCTGCAGACTGGTGGTTAGTGGCTATACATTGGGCTACTTGTATGCACACACACTATGAAAAGCCTCCATTTATGGTCAATCTGCAGTATTTACTGACACCACAGCAGCAGAAATAACATGTGTGGATCTGGACACGCACAGCCAAAAATGTTTTGGGGAATAAAGCCAGCGATTGAACCGTATTCAGCCCTCCATCTCACAAATTCTGTAGCGGCTTATATTTAGCACTGAAGTTGTGGTTTTTGTGGTTTTAACGCTCTCCCAGATTGGCAGAGACACGAATGAGAAGCTCCGTGGGATTGGAAGCAGCCCCGGCTCCATGTTTCCTGATGGAGAAGTCATGCTCGCCCTTCAAGGAGGGCTGTAAAGACCCAGTCGTCGGACAGACCTTCCACGCACACGACGTACAGCGTGGCAAGCCGCAGCTTGGAGGCGAGTTCTCTAGATGATTGTGATCCGCATCGATAGCTATCAA